>PVJL010002798.1:0-131165 GCA_004026885.1 Lyroderma lyra
CCTAAAATGTACAACCTATGATTTGTCGACTGCCCTGCAAAGGGAACGAAGAGGCGGGATTAGTGCATGGTGGGAAGGGGCGGGATTCTGCCAGCCCCGGCTGCCGCGGGAGCCGGTGTCCGGGCTGGTGATGGGGTTAATTCCCTTTCGTAAGACACTTACTTGCACCCACCCAGCCCCGCCGACGCCCCGCCGCGCCGCACTCCAACCGCCTCCTCCTCCTCCTCAGTAACGCGGGTAAGAGATGTCCTCCCCACCCCCCTCCAGCGCCCCGGGAATAACGCGCCTCGCTCCCCTCCCCCGCCCGCCAACCGGTAGCGCTAACGGAGAAGGAGGCAGGCAGGGAGAGATGTGTGTGAGAAGGTGGCCTTCCTCTCCGAGCCTTCGGCGCTTCAGCCAGGACCCCGCCGAGGTGCTGCTGCTGCTGCCAGCCCGCTGAGAGGTCGGGTTCTGAGGGACTCTGGCTCTTCTGGCCCGCCGCTGCGACTGCAGCTGCATCCCCTTACCTTGTGCCCACCGCCCCCACCCGGGGGCCATGTGAAAAGCAAACCCCTCGAGGCCTAGCGGAGGAGGCAGGGGAAAGGTTCCCGAGTCCCTGCCATGGCTGCTGCTGCTGCCCTTGTAGCCCCAGGGACTCGGGAACCAGCCACAGCAGGCCTGCCAGGAACGGGTGCGGTGCGTGGTTCTGCTCTCTCGGGTGACTGGCTCGGGCTCCCCGGCCCACCCCACGGCCGCGGCCCCCGGCCTTGCACCGGGAGAATTTTTAGAAAGGAAAGAAGGCATTTCGACCAGTTGGTGAAATGTAGGTACATCTTGCCTGTGTACCAGAAAAAGCACAATGGGAAATTTAAAAAGAAAGTTGAATGACTGTCAGTGCCACGGACTCCGGGAATCAGATTTACACACTTTATGGTTGAGTCTTAGGCTGCCCTCCAAAATTCCTGTGTGTTTGAAGTTTTTGTCGTTGTCTTTTTGTTGCTAGGTGCAGAGAAGAGTGCATCTGTTCTTTGAGCTTGCTTTTTTGTGTAGAAACTCAAATTGTTGAGGCTCTCATGCCGGTGTATGATTGTCCTGGGATAGCAAGTCAACTAAGTCAAAGGTGAAGAGGTGCTTTCTAAAATAGTAAGGCTTAGTGAATAGCAGATGATTTTTCTAATAAGATTTTCCAGGAAAAAATACGTGTATAGAGTATATATGACCAAGATTATGGTTTGTCTACTTGTAATTCTGAAGAAACCTTTTGTTTTCAGCTTAAATGTCATTAATTACAAGAACTTTTAAGTAATGAAAAGATGATTAAAGTCAAACTGGAAGCCCACCTATTTATATTTGAAGGAGTAAGATCTATATTTCACATGGTAGGATACCAGTATGACTAGATAATGAGACACACCTCACTTTAACAAATTTGGCATATTTGGCCATGTTTGGGAGCAAATGCTTTCTCCTCACATAATAGAGCACTCTTCTTTTCACTCCTTACTTTTTTTTGCCTGGTTGAATATGCCCTTAAATAGTGGATTCTGTGATTTATACTAGACATGCTTGTAATCAGATAAAATTCTAGGCCCACTTCTGAGGCTTACCAGAATAAGCTTGGATTCTGAAGAAATACCTGAATTTTTGACTAAATGTTGGACCATTTCTTCAGGGTCTGAGACTATACTGGCTTAATGATCTTCCATATTTCATAGTACACCTAGATACATGTAAATCCATAGATTTAAGACCTGGAAGAAATTTGAATGTCTTACAGTTTTTAAAATGGAAGGCATAACTCAAAGATAAACCCCACGAGCTCCCCACAAAGTATCCATAACATACATGGCTCAACATAGCATGATCTAAGACTTGTTGGTTAATTGACAAATTATATAATTGATACTTTCAGATCGCATGTGCTTACGTACAGAAAGGGCTGCTAAAATTGTAGGAGGCTTCTACATTCTCTTACTAGCTGTGGGACCCATCTGTGAGTTTCAATTCAGTTTCCTGGTCTGTAAAAAAAATGGGGATGATAATGCTTAACTCAAGGAGTTATATTAACTATTCATTCTAAGATTATATATATTATGTTTAAATATTTCATGTGTATTAAGAGTAAGTTTTTTATTTATACGCACAGGTATTGCAGCCTCAGAACATGTTTGGTTAGAGTGAGTGTTTTCATTTATGTAGTGACTTAAATTAAGTGCACACGTTGCGCCTAGCCATTTTCAGAGTGAAAGGTATGTAGGAAATTGGTCATTTGGGTATAGACGAATTGCTCATTTTCAAGAAGATTTTTTTGTTTTTGTGTTAAAATGCAAGTGTTTGCGGAATATATTTCAAATGGATTATTTGGAATAAAAATTAAATTAAGTGATAAGTCATTGTAATATCTTTTAAATTTTATTTAGCTAATACGTGTTTAAGATTTAGTTTACGTAGTTGCTACCCATATTCATTGTGCTGCTACCAGGCTACTTGGAAGCAACAGTGGAACTCTTAATACAGAGTAAAGATTAAGAAAGTCATTTGAATTTGTTATGGCCATAGGCTGACTACAGTTTTATTGGTTTTTAATTTTCATTATTAATCAATTCTTGAGTATTTCTTTTCTGTGAATCAACATGCCAGACACATTGTTGTTTTCTCCTCCCAGGTACTTTTGAAAATGTATTGTGTCTTTGCACATAATAGTATCCTTGGAGTTTGTACAGTTAGACAGATTTAAGGTTAGCATGAAAACAATTTTATTATGAACTCTTCTGACAGTAATGCCTGGCCAGGGTTCAAGGCAGCTGCCCCCTATACTGAATAGTGAGCTGGGGTACATAATGTTATGGCAGGCTTCCCAAGTTACTAAACACAGTACAGTTGGGTGCTCCTTCAATGAAGTTCCTTCCCTTACGTGGTAGCAACAGTAGAAAATTTTATAAAATTGAGATAAGCTTTTTCAAATACTACATGGAAGCTATGCATTGCCATGCCTTGCCAAGTAATAAAGAGATTTTCTTGTATGGATAGTTTAAAATACCTAATTATACCTATTTGAGTTAATGTTAAATTTTAATTCCTCACTTCTTTTTTCCATTCTTGAAAATGTTACAGTAGTAAACATTTAATTTTTTTTTTATTTTTCAATTACAGTTGACATTCAATATTGTTTTATATTCTTTTCAGGTGTATGGCATAGTGGTTAAACATTTATGTAACTTACAAAGTGATCCCCTGATAAAGCTAGTGCCCACTTGGCACCATACATAGTTATTACAATATTATTGACTATATTCTCTGTGCTGTACTTCACATCTCTGTGACTATTTTGTAGCTACCAATTGGTACATCTTTATCCCTTCACCTTTTTCACCCAGACCCCCCATCCCATCTGGCAACCATCAGTTTGTTCTCTGTATGAGTCTGTTTCTGTTTTGTTCATTTATTTTGTTCTTTAGATTCCACTAAGAAATTAAATCATATGGTATTTGTCTTATTCTGTCTGACTTATTTCACTTAACATAATATACCCTCTAGGTCCATACATGTTTTCACAAATGTCAAGATTTCATTTTTTTTTTTATGGTTGAGTAATATTGTATATAAGTATCACTTTTTTTTTTTTTTTAATCTAGTCTATTGCTAGGCACTTAGGTTGCCAACATATGTTGACTATTGTAAATTATGCTGCAATGAACATAGGGGTGCATATATCTTTTCAAATTAGTGTTTTGAATTTCTTCAGATAAACACCCAGAAGGGGAATTGCTGGGCCATAAGGTAGTTCTATTTTTAATTTTTTTAGGAACCTCGAAACTGTTTTCCATAGTGGCTGCACCAATTTGCAATCCCACTGACGGTGCACAAGGGTTCCCTTTTCTCTACATCCTCACCGCACTTTTTCTTTGTTGGTTTATTGATAATAACCACTTTATTGATAATAACAATAATAAACACTTAAGACTGGTGGGTTTGTAATATAGTGTTGCTATTTTAATTAGAAAATTTCACTATTAACACTTTCATGATCTGTTGTGAATATGTTGGGCAGTCTGTGTGTCAGAGGTGTGGTTACAAATGGCAGTGAACTTTTCAAATAGTTGTTCTTGCAGCTCCAAACCAAAGAATCAGAACTCTGTGTTTATAATGACACCTGCATATAGTGATGATAATTTATTATTAATAACAACATAATTAAACTAAAATGTTTATTGTAAGGAGAAGGGAGTATGTCAGTATTTTCTCAGTATAATAGCAATGTTTCTCTAATGAAGTAAACTATCTTCCACTTAATCCCTCTGAATTCTGATGTTTAGTAATAACAGACATATGCAGAAAGTCATATAATCAAACAAAATTTTATTAAGTTAACTTTGCTTTCCCAATGAGGATACATTATATAATTAAACAAATTTGCTTGTACCTGGGAAGACATAAGCATATGTATCTTTTCCAAGATTTAATTCAATTAGTCATTGACAGGTGGTTGAAATAAGAGAACAGGTATTTAATCCTGGCTAAAAGCTAGTTGTCTGCCTTGTTTAATAGCAATTTGGTTTTTGATTCCCAGATTTTATTCTTTAATATTTCGTGTCTTTCTCTCTTAGTCTCCTCACATGCCTGTTAACTTCATTTTTTTCCAGCAAGTTTCAAAAGCCTACACTTTATGATTGGGGGGTGTTCTCTCTTTGCCATCTGAATTGTATTTGTAGTTTTTTTCTGAATTTCACCTATAGGCTCACTTCTCTAGGCAAATTATGAGATTTTTGAGCCGTATTTAATAAATACTTGACTACATAGTGTGTTTAAATGTTTATTCTTATAGCCTGCTTGACTTATGTTTTCATGTTCAACTCCCTAAAACTACTTCCTCTCCAAAAGAAATTCAGTATGGAAAGTAAACTGTTTATTTTTACTCTTGACCTTTCGTCTTAAAAGACTAATTTAATATTGTCCAAGAGTTTGTGGGCTAGTTGGGCAATTAACTTCACTAACCTATCTTCTACGTGAAAGAAGTTCCATACCTGGTATAAAATATCACCTTACAGTGTGAGTTAGAAGTTTAAATAACTGCAGATTTACCTTGCTGCCTTGACCCTCACTAGGGAGGTAGGTTGTGGGATTTAATTTTTTAAAAAAGTTTCAGGGTATGTGTGTGTATAGGGGGGAATCTCTGTATATGTATGCAAAGCTATTGCTAAAATGAGCATAAGGCCCTTATTTTAAAAGTTCTCTTGGGAAAGGAGCTTGCTTATTACAGAAATTGCTATGTTTTAAGTATAAGTACCTTTTTTATTGGAAACAGCCCAAATGCCCTTCAAGGAGTGAATGGTTAAACTGTGCTATAGTCACGCCATAGAATACTATGTAGCAATAAAAATGCACAGACCATTGTTACATGCAGCAAGATGGATAGATCACAATCATGTGCTTCCATTTAAATAACATTCTCAAAATGAAAAAATTACAGAGATGGAGAATAGATTAGTGATTGTCAGACATTAGGATGCGGTTGGAGAGCAGGATGGTTGAGACTATAAAGCAGAAGCATGAGGGATCTGTGTGATAATGGGGCAGTTCTGTATCTTGATTGTGATATTGGTTACATAAATCTTTACATGTGATAAAATTGCATAGAAACACAAATGAATTCATGGTAATCTTATAAAATCTGAATAAGGTTATGGGTTATATGAATGCCAATTGGTTTTGATATTGAACTGTACTATACTTATATAAGGTCATTGGGGGAAATTGGACGAAGAGTACATAGGCGCTTGCTGTACAATTTTTTTGCAACTTCTTGTGAATCTATAATTAAAAATTAGAAATTCAAGTACAAAAAAATACCTATTACTTACATGTTCGTAGCGGTTCTCAACCTGTGGGTCGCGACCCCTGAGAACTGTATTAAAGGGTTGTGGCATTAGAAAGGTTGAGAACCACTGCTAGTATTGAAAACGAAGTCTATTTTTAAACACATATGCTTTGCAAAATAATGTTCACACATTTCATATTGTTCATTTGTGTTATTTTTACTAAGTCCTGTTCCCGTGCATCTGAGCACAAATAAACATCCCTCCATCAGACATATCCAAGATGCAGTTTTCGTTTTCATTTTACATGCCTTGTTTTCCCTAAATGCCAGTTCTTTACTCATTTTCCTTTTATTGTGCTTGGTGCTCTTTCACTTTCTAATGCCTCTTCATATACTAGAAGAACTCTAATCTCCATCACCTGTAGGATTCATTTTTCAGTTGCTATAAGGCTTGTGCCTTTTGATAAAGCATCTATGGGGAGAGAAATCGTGTAGTAATTTAGCTTTTGCTTGAACTATTCTAGTGACAGGAGTGCATTCCTATGGGAGTTGGTATCTCTACCTTACATTTTCTTGTTTCGTGTGTTTTTTTGCTGTAGTAAGGGTGGGCATAGTCAGAGGGAGAGGCAGTCCATCTGGTCCCAGATATAATTAAAAGTGTTATTATAAGGGTGCATCACTATCAATATCACCTGTCCCTGGAGAGTAGAAACTAAGGTGTGGGTAGAGATGGGAGACTTTACCTTCCCAGGCCCAAGACATTCTCGCTTAGCCCAGTTGTCCCAAAATGGGGGGAAGGAGGAAGGAGTAACTCTGTAGATGTCCTCCGTAGGTACTTATCTCCCCTTTACACTCCTGCCTTTTTAGCTCCCTTCTTAGGCTTGCCAGGTTGTATTCCATATTGTTCCTGGCTGAGAAACTACATCTAATTCCTCAAAGCACTTTAGAGCTTGTCATAGAGTCAGACAACTAGACCATAATGGAACATTTGTGATTTTAGGTTTTGTCTTACTCAAGGTGGTATGACCACAATAAAGAAATGTTTTGAAGGAAATTTTTAAAACCTATATTTAAATCATTTTTATAGGTTGATTTGAGGAAAATGGTGCTCAGATTCAAGTGTTTTTACTTGAGTGATTTTGCCAACATTTGTGTCTTTTGAAGACAAAAACATTGTATGTTTATTTTTCAATATGCTCAAAAGATTGTAAACTTTTTTTTTTTTTTTGGACTGGGATAGAAAAGAGCCAGTGTAGAACTTAATACATTTCTAAAATTAACTTTTTGAAGAGTTTCTATTTTTTAAAGCTTTTTTAAAAATCAAAAATGAATGCATACAAATAAAAGTCAAACAATACAGTGGATCTGTAATTGGTTATCATTTCCTTTGCTGTTTTATTATCAGGATTCATGAGTCTCTTGAAGAGAGCTAGAATGTTCTCAGCACCAGAAGTCAAATCTTTTTTATGCTTTCATCATTTTATCAAATCATGTCACATTGTTTTGTTAACACATTGGAAGCATGAATTTTCTGTGATTTTTTTACTTTTCCTCAAGATTTTAGTATATGTGCTGCCGAAGCAAGCACTTCCTCGAGATTATTGTCTTTTTTTTCTGATTGACAATCATGTACCATCAACAGTCTGTATCATGGAGGCCTCTTTCCCTCAAAGATTTTCTCTTGGATTCTTTTGTCCTCTCATCCTGGGGCTTCTCTTCACTGCCCTCCTACGTTGAATCAGCTGTTTGCTGAATCCTGTAGGTCCTTCCACTTGATTTTTAAGCTCCTGCTAGATATTAATAACCTGCAGTATTTTTCCAAGAACGATTGCTTAGGAAGTAAACCTTTTGAAACTTTATATTCTGCCATCCTATGCTAAGTTCAAAATCATTTTCCTCTTGTACTTAGGCATATCGCTAATGTGTTCTAGCATCTGAGTTGCTTTTGTGAGATCTGCTGCTGAAATTTTCCAAGCATATACAAAATTTGTTAGGTTACTTAATTCTACAAACTAATATTTTGCTCTATTTGCTTTATCCTGTATCTGTCTAACCATTTTATTTCTTTGATATATTATGAAATAAATTGCAAAGATCGGTATTCTTCACTCCTGAACACTTTGGCATACATATAATTAACTAGAGTTCAATATTTGATTACTTTTTTATAGGTAGATAGGCATACAGAAAAATGCACGGATCACAGGCAAATTAATACTATTCAGTAAGTTTTTGACAAATTGTATACATCTTTACAACCCATACTTCCATCAAAATATAAAACATTACCATCATCCCAAGAAACAACAAGCAAAAGTCTGTTTCTTTTCCACCGTGTATTAAATTTTTCTGTGCTAAGACTTACTATATAAATGGAATCATATAATAAGTACTCCTTTATGGAAGACTTCTTTCACTCAACATGTATTTCATATTTATCATGTTGCGTGTATGACTAGTTCATTTTTATTACAGAATAATATTTTATAGTATAAATACACAATTTATTTTCTGTTCTGTTAATGGCCACCTGTGTGCTGTTTCTGGTTTTTAGTTATTATAAATAAAGCTGTTTTACTCACAGAGTATTTGAGAATAAGTTTTAAATACCTCCTGACATACAGTATACTACACAAAAATCCATTTGTTCATTTCTTCTTTATTCCCTTCATTTCCCAGTTCTTGAATTTTTGTTATACAAAATTAAGTCATAACTTAGCTGAGAATTCTGTCACACCTTTTATGATTTCTTGATATTCTCAGTAATATAAAGAGCAAGTGTGGAGATTATTTAAAATCATCCATGTTTTTTAAAGTTTTCAACATTCCTTGCTAAAACTTTAGAATAGACTTATTTTTCCTAGTCTGTTTATGACTTCAGGTAATTAAATGTTTTTATTAATTAAGTGTAATTAAGAATTTGTTTTTCCTGAATTTAGTATTTCAACATAGAAAGTCATTGGATTTTAGAGGTACAAGTTTTTAAAGAATATGTTAGTCTGACATTAACTTTATATATGAATCACACTTGACCCAGAGAGGCATGACTTTTTCAGTTATGAATGCACGTTGCTTGTTTTTTTAATAAAGATGATCACTTCTACATGTTATAGTTTTCGAATGGCAGTTTAAAGACCCAAGTTTAGAACCTTATATTTGTGATACAGAAGGTCTTTTTCAGCTCTAAAATTTTATTAAATCTATATGATAAATTAAAAATGAACATTTCTGGTTGCTATGATACTACATTACACAAAAGATTTTATCCTGGTATAATGATTAGTGTACTCATTGAACAGCTTTTTGTGAATGTTGATTTTATTTTTTTTAATGAATGCAGATTTTGAAATTTAAAGCAAAAAAGTAAAAGTTTTTTAGTCTAGTGTTTAAGCTGGATTTGTGACACATGGAAATTACTTTATGCCCTTTTTGAAAACTGCATACAGCTGCTACACAAGGTTTTGGTTGCATTTACCTTAACTAACTGGAAAACCAATGACAAAATAGGTGGCAAATTAAGAGGATTGGCTTAAATGTTAAATGCAGCTTATAGATTTGTACTTCATTGGCATCTAATGTCTATACTTTTAATTTCATAAAGGGCTCTATTCATCTTTTCTCATGTCATTTTTTTTCTTGGTTTATATGGCCTTTGTTAAAAAAAAAAAAAAGGCTTACAGAAGTGTTGATACTAGATAACAGATAATTGATGTTCATGTTTGTGAAAGTTACACTGAGAACAGAAATGGCTCCTAATTAAATTGCTTCTGTCCTTAAAGACATATCTACTTTCAAGCAGCTCATGATCTAGTGTAATTCCATTTAAGTCAAACTTTCCATATTGTAAATAGCTTCCAGTTCCTTTACTTTTTTTCTCCTGCTTGTCTTCCTCTTCGTCCCCACCCTATCCCTGTCTTTGAATACATTTGCTTAAAGTTAGGACAGGATGAATGGAGCTGTTGAAAAAATAGTAGTAAGAATCTCAAAGGGTGGTCTTTTAAGTATATGAAGTTCCAAGGTTTATGTGGGATTTACATCTTACTTCTAAATGTACAGTAAGAACCAAGTAAAAGTTGGTGGTCAGGTAATCATTAATTGAATTACTTTTACCTATTCTGTCAAAAAATTTGAATACAGGCATTTTTGTCCTACCCTTATTTTCTCTCACCACTCTTCATCTGGCATCCAGTGCTTCAAAGATGCTATTAATCAAAATTACTTACCCAAGTTAACATAACCATTTAATGGCCCAACCCTTGACTTTAACATGAGTCTCCAAACTCCAAGTCTATTAATACTATACCAAAATAAAAGAATCCAGTCAATTAATATGCCTTATTTTTAGCCTCAGAACTTAATGGAGGCAAGTTTATTGGGCATTATTTTAAAAGTTTTGTGAAATTTGTTACAGCTAAACTCCATACTTTCATTTACACTTTACTTCTAGAATTGCCAGTTGCTTAAAACTAATTATGGTAGACTCTCCATTAACTGGAACTCAAGCAATAGGCACTCCAGCAACTGGCAAAAAAAAAAAATTGTTTTGAGATTTTGACTTGCTTGCGGGTTCCAGTTGTTTGCGTTCTGGTTAATGGAGAATCTTCTTGAATTTATACAACATATACCAGTTTCCTTGGATGCTGGTTAACTGAGAGTCTACTGTATTTACTATTCAGAAGACCTTCCCTCTGGACTTAAGTGCTAGCTAGTATTTATGACTATATTGAGCTATTTGGAGTGGCCTAATTACAAAATTGAAAAGTTAGGAAATATACACTATAATAAATATGAAAACATACCTACATCTCTTTTAACTTGATGACTTGACCTAATCCAAAACTTAAATTCCTCACACTACAGATGAAGTCAACCAATCAGAATTTGTATAAATTAGTAGCTTGAGAATGACAGTTTGGTTACCAGTCTAACTACTTTTTTCATGGCAATGATACTATGTTCATTTAGATTGTATAATTAATAATTAAGAGTGACTTTTAGGGAAGTTGATATAGATAAAAAGTAGTATTTTATTCATTTTGTAAACCAAGATATATTTTTGAAATGAAGTTTTGTGAAGTAGAACATTTTAATAGTTATTTTGTTTTTAACATTGTTTGACATTCATTATGTGAATAGTTTTCTTGTTTATCTAAATTACTTTTTTTTTATATCTGAAATAGTCTTTCTGAACTGAAGTTTAGCCAGACTGTAGGAAATGCAGTATATTTCATGCTGAAATGAAGTATACTACTTCCTTTTTTGTGTGAGATAAAACTTGTCATTTTTAAGATCACAGTAAATAGGTTATGGCAACAGCCAAACAGCAGTGATTTGCATAAATTTTTAACAAATCTAGCTAAGCAATAATGTTTACAAATCATCACTGTGGAAGAAGGAGTAGACAGGAATTGATGTGCATTATGATCCCAAAGGTAATGAGGAATTGGACTTGGTTTTCATGAGCAGGCATTTGAATACGGGTCGATCAGATGCTTTTGGCTCAAGTACTGTTACACATTTTCTGCAAGAAGATTTCAGAATGTGGTGTAGGTCTTAAAAGAATTTGTATATAATCTAACATATAAATTATTTTAAAATTTATTGGCCAGTGTTGACTATTTCATGCTATTTTAAACAGCTTTATTGAGACAGTTTTATATAACATAAAACTCACCCACTTAAAGTTTACAGTTTATTAGATGTTAGTATATTCATGAAGTTATGCAACTGTCACCATAATCTAATTTTAGAACATTATCATCACTTCAGAAAGAAACCCGATATCTATCAGCAGTCGTTCTCCATGTTCTTTCCGTTCTCTCCCCACCCCGCGCCCCCGCTCCCCAGCTCTAGGCAACAACTAATCTACTTTCAGTCTCTGTAGGACATTACCTATACATGAAATCATAAAATATGTCTTTTGTGTGTGCATGACTACCTTTCACTTAAGCATACATTTTTAAGGTTCATCTATAATAAATCATTCCTTTTTGTGGCTAAATAATATGCCATTAAAGAGCTATACCACATTTATTTTGTCAGTTCATCAAGTTTGGGACATGTGAGTTTTTCCCTACTTGGTGATTATGAATAACACTAGTATAAATATTCCTGTATAAGTTTTTGTGTGGATGTATGTTTTCACTTTTGTTGGCCATATGAATCACTGGGTCATGTGGTAATTCTACATTTAACCATATGAGGAACTGATAAACTGTTTTTCATAGTAACTGCACCATTTTGCATTCCCAGAAGCATGTAAAAAGAGTTTTGATCCCTTCATATACTCATCAATGTTTGTTCTTGTCTGTCTTTTTTATTGTGTATGTCTTTTTTATTGTGTAGTAATAACTCATTGTGATTTGATCTATATTTCTTCAATGATGAAAGATGTTGGGTATCTTTTCATGTGCTTATTATTGACCAGTATTGATTATATGTATGTAGACTTTGATATATAGGTATTGTATGTGTAGCTCTTATGTACTCTACAGTTATTCAGTATTTAGGCGCTATATTCCATGTAAAATGACAGTACAGGCATACGTTGGTGATATTGAAAGTTTGTTTAGTTTCAGACCACCGCAATGAAGTAACTATGGCAATAAAGTGAGTCAAATGAATTTTTTGGTTTCCCAGGGTATATAAGGGTATGTTTACACTATAATATAGTGTATATTAAGTATGCAGTAGCATTGTATCTAAAAAACAATATACATACCTTAATTTTAAAATTTATTGCTAAGAAGTGTTAACCGTCATCTGAGCCTTCAGGGAGTTGTAATCCCTTTTCTAGGGGGTCTTGCGTCGATGTTGATGGCTGCTGACTGATCAGAGCGGTGGTTGCTGAAAGTTGGGGTGCCTGTGACAATTTCTTAAAATGAGAATACAATGAAATTTGTCTCATCAATTGAGTCTTCCTTTCACAAATGATTTCTCTGTAGCATGTGATGCTGTTTGATAGCATTTTACCTGCAGTAGAGCTTCTTTGAAAATTGTAGTCAGTCCTATGAAACCCTGCTACTGCTTTATCAACTATATTTATGTAATCTCAGTCCTTTATTTTCATTTCAGCAATCTTCACAGCATCTTCACCAGGAGTATATTTCATGTCAACAAACCACTTTCTTTGCTCACCTATAAAGAGCAACTTTTCATCCATTGAAGTTGTATCAGGAGATTGCCATAGATCAGTCACCTCTTCAGGCCCCACTTCTAGTTCTCTTGCTGTTTCTACCACATCTACAGTTACTTTCTCCACTGAAGTCTTGAACCCCCCCTCCAGAGTCATTTTTGAGGGTTGGAGTGAACTTCTTCTAAACTACAGTTAATGTTGATATTTTGACCTCTTCCATGAATCATGAATGTTCTTTACGGCATCTAGGCTGATGAATCCTTTCCAGAAAGTTTGCAATTTACTTTGCCCAGATTCTTCAGAGAAATCACTGTCTATGGCAGCTATAGTCTTATGAAATGTATTTCTTAAATAATAAGATTTGAAAGTCAAAATTACTCTTTGATCTGTAGGCTGAGAGTAGATGGTGTTTTAACAGTTATGAAAACATGAATTTCATACATCTCCACTAGAGCTCTTGGTGACCAGATGCGTTGTCAATAAGCACTAATTTTTTTTTTTTTTTTTTGCTTTTTGGTATGTGGGTAGTTCCCTGAATAAGCACTAATATTTTGAGTGGAATCTTTTTTTCTGAACAGATCTCAGCAGTGGGCTTAAAATACTTTAGTAAACTGTGTTGTAAACAGATGTGCTGTCATCCAGGCTTTGTCCCATTTATAGAAGTTGGGCAGAGTAGATATAATTTTTAAGGCCTCTAGGAAATTCAGAATTGTAATTGTGCACTGGCTTCAACTTAAAGTCAGCAGCTCAGCAGCTACATTAGCCACTAACAAGAAAGTCAGTCTGTCCTTTGAAGATGTGAAGCCAGGCACTAACTTCTCATCTTCCACTGTAAAATCCTAGATATAAAATCCTTTCTCCCAATATAAGGCTGGGGTTTTTTTCTACACGGAAAATCTCTTGTTTAGAATAGCCATCTTCATTAATTATCTTAGCTGGATCTTCTTCATAACATGCTGCAGCTTCTACATTAGCACTTGCTGCTTCACATCATACTTTTATGTTACACATTTGGCTTCTTTCATGGACCTCATGAACCAACCTCTGCTAGCTTCAGACTTTTCTTCTGAAGCTTCTCCTCTCTCAAGCCTTCATAGAATTGAAAGGAAATAGGGCCTTGCTCTGGATTCTCTGGATTAGGCGTTTCATTAAGGGAATGTTTGTGGCTGGCTTGATTCTTCATATCAGCATTAAGACTGTTTTGCTTTCTTATCATTCATGTGTGTTCATTGGAGTAGCACTTTTAAATTTTTTCAAGAACTTTTCCTTAGCTATCATTTTGGCACAAGAGGCCCAGCTTTCGGCCTATCTCAGCTTTTGACATGCCTTTCTAAGTAAGCTTAATCATTTCTAGCTTTTGATTTAAGTGAGAGACATGTGACTCTTTACTTGAACACGGAGAGGCCATTGTAGGTTTATTAATTGACCTTCTGTCAATATTGTTGTGTCTTAAGGAATAGAGAGGACCAAGGAGAGGGAGAAAGGCAGAGGTGTGGCCAACTAGTTGGTGGAGCAGTCAGAACACACACACATTTATCAGTTAAGTTCCCTGTCTTATGTGGGTGCAACTGTGGGAGCCCAGAACAATCGCAGTAGTAACATCAGAGGTCACTGATCACATCACCATAACAAATATAATAATAATGAACATTTTTGAAATATTGTGAGAATTACCAAAATGTAACAGAGGCATGAAGTGAGCAAATGCTGTTTGAAAAATGGGACCGATGGACTTGCTCGACACAGGATTGCCATAGACCTTCAATTTGTAAACACAATATTTATGAAATTCTATAAAGTGAAGCATAATATAACAAGGTATGGTTGTATGTATGTGAACACATTGAAGGTTTAGCTCTTAAGTCATATTGGAGAATTGGAGAGATATTGATTCATCATTGTTTTCCAAATTTACCTAATAGATAGGGTGTGACCAGCTTGCCCAGGACATTCCCAATTTATATATGTTAACCTGGCATAATTATAAAAGTGCCTTCTTTCATTCTGAAGTATGCCCTCATTTAGACAAATTATATGGCCATCTACTGAAAGTTAACCTGGAGTTCTTATATAAATATGCACTTGCTACCTACTAATCAGAATCTTCCAGAAAAGGGCCTACTGATACGCTTTTAGCAATTTCAAAGTCAAGCAAATTTGTAATATATTATTCTAGCAGAATGCTGTTGTTGCTCTATGCCCCAAAACCCATTATTACTGTTTTAGTGGGACAGTGAGTTCCAAGTTAAATTCATAGAAAAATAATCTCACCTGATAGCCTAGCATCATCTGTTTCCTTAAAGTGATGATAGAGGAAGAGCATTTCTTAATGTGCATGTTGGACAGGCTCATAGGGGGAGGAGAGTATGGAAAAGGAAAGTGAAATAATTTTTTAGAAGTAGGGTGGTTTCAGAACAGACCTCTATTAAAAGGCAGTGAGCAAAGCTGAGCTTCTTAGTAGTATTTTCCTTTGAGAGATTCATGAAGATGCTCTTCATACCTGAGAACTAGGAGCAAGAATTAATGGGAAAGAGGAAGGTGAAAGAGATACTTTTAGATCTCTGAAGCCATGTTAAAAAGAAAGATATAATGGTATCATTGGTTTTTATTTGGGGGTCAGTGGAATTTGATAGTATTTGTGCATATGGTCATTTGTAAGTCAGGTACTTGTAAAATACCTGTATTTTTATAGATGTGTCGGAGATGCCTATTAAGATTTTTTCTTTTTTCTTTTTTCTGGCTAATTGTATAACTTTGTCTTTAATTGTGAGATTAAATTTGACTATAAAATAATATGCACGTATTTATGAGAGATCTTGTACTGAGCCATTAATGCTTGCTTATTTGATTGATTACCTTTTAGCACCAATGGCACATAATTAAGAAATAAATGGTTGAAAGGTCTGAATCTGTTTGTATCTCACCATAGTTGTTGGGTCATAACTCCATTAGTCAGAACTTCAAGCCGATTCTTTTATGGCCTATAATACCAAGCAACACTGTCTTAAATATAATTACCCACACCATAATCTTTCATTTAAAAACTCTTTGGATTGGGAGGAACTCTTTTTAAACTTTACTGAAGTATCATTGACACACAATAAACTGCATATATTCAAAGTATATATTTTGAAGAGATGCTGATTTTTTTAGGTTGGAACTATGAAAGTCCACCATTATAATTTGTCTTCTAAGCATATGGGTGGAAAAATTAAATCACCTGTTTATTTAACTTGAGTAAACTGTCATGAAGTAACCACAGAAATATGATTTACATATGATTATTATTAAGACTTATCCATATCTGTGAAGCTAGGTACTCCTCACTCCAAAATTTAAGAGCTAGTGACTTTCCATTTGTGCATATATACCTGAGAGAATGAGAGCAAATAATTACTTGCCAAATGAAGGACATGGAATAATAAATAGTAGAAAGGTTCAAAGGAATAAGGAGTGGCTGGACTGGAGACGTTAGGAAAAGTTGTGAGGAAGAAAGTGGCTTGTGCAACAGGTGAAGATGACAGAAGAAACAGTGAATTGAAGTTGGAGCTAGAGCTTAGAGAACAGATATGATTTCCTCAGGCAGAAAATGGTGGAAGAACATTTTAAAGAGAGGAGTACTGGTGAGTAACGATGATGAAAGGTGAGTGAGTGGTGTAGCTTGGCTGTAGTCTAAGAGGGATGAGGGCAAATAACCATGGAAAGTTAACTTTTCGCAAAATTGTAGAGGCTCTCAAATGCCAAACTAAAGGATTTGACTTTTGTCCTTTGAATCAAAGCGAACTACTGAAGGTTTTTTTGAGAAAGGTACTATTGATACAGATTTCATTACTTTATTTTGATTAGGGCTGTGTTTTTCTTGAAGAACTTACAGGTATAATGTCACCTCTGCCTCTTCCTGCTGTTAACCTTTTTTTTTCATACTTCTGTTGTAATTACCAGGAAATTGATTTTAAAAATTTTTTTGAGAGTCAACACATCACCTTTTTTTTTTTTTCCAGTATTATCAAACATCTTTACTTATAGTAAAGTAATAATACCACATCTGAAAGGGAGAGGGAGACAATGATGATCATTACTTTTGTAGAATTAGAGTATGGCTTAATTTAGAATATATGTGAGTAATGTGAATTTTAGGCAACATATGGAATACTGTAAGATTCAAACATGTTGAGTCCTCTTAGAACAGTGGTTCTCAACCTTCTTAATGCCGCGACCCTTTAATACAGTTCCAAGGGGTCGCGACCCACAGGTTCAGAACCACTGTAGACTTAGAATATGATAATGCAAGATTACAGCCATTCCTCACTTAACAACCTACCTTTTTAACCACCGATTGGACTTACGACCAGTTCTCTAGCACAGAGAATCCCCTTTCTGGGTCTTTGTTTTGTTCTGCAATCAGTTACTATTTACGACAGAAAGCACTTGAAATCACTCAAGACTATGTATTTCATTTGTAAGTGTGGTGTCATGTGATAACTACTGAAAAATACATACACTGTAGTGCCATGACACCATAAGACATCCACCTTGAAGCTTCTTTCTTATCGACCAATTCAATTAACCCCCTAGTCATAGAAATGGAACTCAAACATTAAGTGAGGAGTGCCTGTATATTGTTGCATTACTTTCTTGACCTTTATTTTAAAACATATATTTAGAGAAGCAAAGCAAATTCAGCTTAAGAAAATGATTATTTTAGAATGTCATAAATGATCCCTAGAGGTTATAAATATCAAGTTGAGGGGAAAATGAGAAAAATCCCAAGAGTATTTTTTTTAACTCAGGTATACAAATAAAAATTCTGTTTAAAATGTGAAGAAATATACATAAGCAGTAACCTGTTTACCGTAAAACCAAATTCATAACCCTAAGTGGTGGAAATACTCTTCTTTTAAAGTGTTGTGAGAATTTAATAATATAGTTTCCTTCACAGAGTAAGTCACTTCAGCTCATCTTGGATTATGTGTACTTTTAATATTTTTAGGCTTTTAGGTTTTCTGTTATCTTACCACTTTTTTTATTTCCTAGGAATTACTTGTCCCTTAAATGTGGCACTGCATAAATTATTTTCATTTAATTTCCTGTGGTAGAAAATAATAAGCATTTAAAGCTCTCTAATATGGTTCCTCTATACTGTTCATTCCATTTGTCAGCCATTCCTTAGCGGGGAAAACACATAGTGAATATCTACACTGTGCTATGCCCTGGCTTTGGACTTACACAAAAATCAATGATTTGGACACTTGCCCTTTGGGAACTTAGTGTAACAGAAGAGGCACTCTAATAAATTATTACAAATCCACTTAATAAGTTTGGTTGACAAAAAAAAAAGTGATACAGAGTGCAATGGGAGCAATATACCTTAATTCTTACCTCAGCATTTCTTAACCCATGGGGTTAACTCTATTAAAATTAAATAATTAAACATTCCCTAAAATCTTCATGAAGGTTCTCACTGCCAAGTCTTTGCTCATAATATTTCTTCTATCTGAAATAACCATTCACGAGACCTTCCCTTCCCCATTATGTATGTCATAATCTGTTCTTAAATGCAGATTTCTATTTGAAGCATACCCTAGAGGTGGTCTCTCCCATATAGTCTCCTGTGGTACTGTATTTATGTGAGTCATTTACCTAACTTTTATTACTCTGTACCTTGTATTATGTGTATGTGTATTATATGCACAACCCTACCTCCACTCCTACCTGCCTTTTCCCTATACTTAGTCAAAGAGACACTGTTCCATTTTTAAATTACCTCAAGTCAAGGACTTGGTCAGCTGGATAATAATACCTTGTGCACTGTTGTACTTAAGTATTTGTAGATTGGAATGTAATGAGATATATCTTGTATTAATTTGAGCAAATAGTGGAGATCAAACTTACACCTCTAAAATACTTAGTAACAGATTTCGGAAAACATTTTTTTTTTCCAGAAATTCAGACATGCTAACTTCAAGCTAAAATTCTGTCAAAATGTTGACTTGGATAAAATTCCTCTCCCTTGGTTAGAAATGATTACAATCTGTTAACTGATAGGTACTCTTTTTTTCAATGATGGTATGACTCACATCCTATTAGCCTCATGCCCATATCCCAGATAATACCATAACCCAGTCTCAACACTGATAGTAGATTGTTTTGGCCGTGAACATTGAACTGTCCTGTCCTTCCTGATATTCTCATTTCCCCCCCTCTGGACTGAGGCATGTCTCCAGGATGGTTTGAGGAACTTGTGTTTCTCCCTAGTTAGGAGAATTGATTTTCAAAACTACACTCATGTCCTGTTTTGAATTCTGCTGTAGAAATAACTAGTAATGTAATCACTAAGGATAAAGAACACTAAGCTGCAAAAAAATGTTTTATGGTATACTTATTTTCTATTAAGCTGTATTAAAATTACCTAAGAGCCTCTTCAAAGAGATAGCAACTTGCTTTCCCATTTTGTTTCATGGTAAACTCTTGTTGCTTTTTACTGTGAAACATAATGGGACATAGCAGCCAGTGTCAACTTCATATATGGATCTCCTTTCTCTAGTTTTTCTGATGTGTAGGTAAAGTACGAAACTATTTTTTTTGTAAAATACACATAACATAAAATTTACCATCTTAACTAACCATTGTGAAATGTACAGTTTGGTAATTTTTTTTTTTTTTTGGTTTTTTTTGTTTGTTTGTTTGTTTGTTTTGGTATGTGGGTAGTTCCCTGTCCAGGAATCGAACCCAGGCTGCAGCGCTGACAGCGCCAGCGCCGAAGCTTCAAGCCACTACACCACCCGGGAACTCCCCAGTTTGGTAATATTAATAAGTATATTCACATTTTTTTTGCAACCAATTTCCAGAATTTTTTTTGTCTTGCAAAAACTAAAACCCTATACCCATTAACTTGTCCCCATAGCTCTCTCTTCCAGCTCCTAGAAGCCAGCATTCTACTTTCTGTCTCTCTGAATTTGACCTCTGTAGGTAATTTAAATGGAATTATAGAGTATATTTTTGTGACTGGGTAATTTTACTTAGCATAATGTCTTCAAGGTTTATATCGTCTTAACATTTGTCACAATTTTTTAAGGCTGAATAATACTCCTTTGTCTGTATGTACCACATTTTGTTTAACTACTCATGTGTTGATGGATATTTAAGTTATTTCCAATGTTTTGGCTATTGTAAATAATGCTGCTGTGAACATGGGTGTACAAATACCTCTTTGAAACCCCACTTTCACTTCTTTTGGGTATATACCCAGAAGTGGAATTGCTTTGTCATATAGTCATTCTATTTTTAAGTTTTTGAAGAATCAGCATACTGTTTTCCATGACACTTACCCTATTTTACAATCCCACCAACAGTGCACAGAGGTTCTAATTTCCCCACATTTTTACCAACACTTACTATTTTTTTGCTCTTATAATAGTAGGTATCCTAATAGGTGTGAAGTAGTATCTCTTTGTGGTTTTTATTTACTTTCCCTAGTGATTTGTGATGTTGAGCATCTTTTCTTTTGCTTGTTTGGCCATATATCTTCTTTGGAGAATTCCTGGTCAGATTCTTTGCCCATTTTTTAATGGTGGTGTTTGGCTCATTTGGCTTTTTGTTAAAGTTGTAGATGTTTGTTGTTTTGTCATGGCTTTGTTGGGCTTCAGTTTTAAGCAAAACTTTTTAAAAAATCAGATTCCATTATTATTCAATTACACATAAAATGTATTAAAATGCCATGCATGTGACTAGAAGCCTAAGTATTAGCTACTTCATAAAGTAGTTACATAATCAGGAGTATTGGCAACAATTGAAACTATTTATCACAGATATAATTAGATACTGTATATAGCTCTAAGCTGTTTTCAGAGGACTAAGTTACACATGCAAAAATATTCATTACATGTGGTTTTCAAGATATTAACTTTATTTAGTTTTCAGTCAAATCTTAATAATGCAATCTAAGATTTTTTTTGTTTAAATTAGAATTCTGTCTTACTAGATGAAATTATTTTTAAGAAGCATTATAAACTTCTTAGAATTAGAATTTGAATTTCCCAAGTTTACAGCTCTGTCATATTAAAGTTAAAAGTATGAAGCACCATAGGAATGCTGATATCAAAATTCTGATGCCTATGTCAGTTCGCTCTTTTATATAAATAGTTTAGTTTATACACCTGGGATAAATTCAGTATTTTTTTTCTAAACCTTTTCATTTTTATTGCTAGTCTTCAAAATTTATAACAATGTTATGTAATAGGCTTTTATATTTCAAAAAAACTTAACATTCACCAAGGTACAATGAGAAGTTAAGGCACTAAGTGAAAAAGCTGAAAGCCAGTGAACTGCCAAAAGCTTCTAAAATAACTGTTATGAGGGGGTTTTGAGATAAATAGTTCTTTAAGAGAACCTTCACTTATATTAGCTTCCTTTGGTTGCATGGACAAAAACAGTTTATGAGCCAAGCAGTATGATCACAGTAACGATCTTAGGCTTCTGTTATTGCTGGAAAATGTTCATAGCGGTACCAGTATAGTAAGAATCATATTCCATGGAAAAGACATTTTGACAGAACCAGATCTAGTTTTAAAAGGGAATCTAAGAGCTATGTCCTTTCTTCCAACCTCACCTTTTTAAAATCATACATACTAAAAATAATGTTATGTGTTGAATTGCCCCTCCCCAAATTCTTATGTTAAAGTTCAACCTGCAATACTTCAGATATGACCTTGTTTGGAAATAGGGTCATTGCAGGTGTAATTAGTTAATACAAAGCCATACTAGAGTAGGGTGAGCTCATAATCCAACATAACTGGTGTCTTTGTAAAAAGGGGAAATTTGGAGACAGATACTTATACAGGGAAATTGCCACATAAGTACTGTCACTTAAAAGCCAAGGAGAGAGGCTTGGAACAGATACCTCATAAGGAACCAACCATACCAGCACCTTGCTTTTACATCCTCCTTTATACTGATGACATAATTCTACTATCACATTCAGAAGGCACCTTTAAAGTAGACATCATTGGCCATCAGGTAAATGTAAACCAAAAGTGCAGTGAGATACCACTTCAAACCCACTATTGATGTATATAGTCAAAAAGTCAGATAGGAACACAAGTGTTGAGAGTGTAGAGAAGTTGGAATCCTCATATACCACCTGTGGTAATATAAAATTGTACAGCCACTTTGAAAAAAACTCTAGCAGTTCCTCATGGTTAAACATTTAAATCAGCTTGTCCATCCAGCGGCTCACTGGCACATGCAGCCGAACACAAATTCATAAACTTTCTTAAAACATTACAGAAATTATGCACTGACCTTTTTTTAGCTCATTAGCTATTGTTAATGTTAGTGTATTTATGTGTGGCCCCAGACAATTCTTCTTCCATTGTGGCCCAGGGAAGTCAAAAGGTTGGAGACCTCTGATTTAAATAGTTTAAACCGTATGACCCAGATATTGAACTCTTGCATATATCCAAGAGAAAGAAATGTCAGTCAGCACAAAACGTGTACATGAATATTCATAGCATTATTCATAGTAGTGAAAAGGCAGAAACAACCAAATTCTCCAATCAATTGATGAATGAAATGGGTGAACAAAAGGTAGTATAGCTACACAGTGGAATATTATATGGCAACAAAAAGGAGTAAAGTGCTGATTGATCGTACAATATGGGTGAATCCTGAATACATGATGAATAAAGGAAGACACACAAAAAACACATATTGTATAGTTCATATATATGAAATGTCCAAAATATGCAAATCTGTAAAGACAAAGTAAATTTAGAAGTTGCCATGGGTGTCAGGGTGGGAGGGGAAACATGATTAGAGGCATGATGGCTGTGGGGGGTGGGTAGGGTTGCTCTTTGGGGTAATAAAAATGTTCTGAAATTGATTGTAATAAGGGTTGTACTATTCTCACTATACTAAAAGCCATTGAATTAGACACTTTAAGTGGAATACCAGTATGGTATAGGAATTAAATCTCAATAATGCAGTTTTCTTTTAAAACAAAACACACACGATAATGTCACAGTAATTTGTGGTCTGGAGGAACAGTTGATTAAGCATTTATCACACATACTTTATTTCAGGTTCCTTGCTAAATACTGGATTTGAAAAGGTGGTTAAGAGACTTAGTTCATTCTTAGTTGTAGAGACAGAATCATTAAAACTAACTTTAATAAAACAAATCAAAATTGTCATTTTGGAGCAACACATTAGAATTCAGATGGGGGAACACCATTAAAATTTCTCTACTTAGGTTTTCTAGATCTTACAATTTTATCAGTTACCTAGATACCTAGATCAAATTGCTGTAGCCTCATAGAAATGTATTTTACCCTTATAGGAAAGGTGCCACTGTTTATAGATCAAAGACCATAAGACACACTGAAATCTAAACTCATACAGCTTTTCTTCCCCCTCTTAATCCGTAACCTAGTCCAGAGACCTAGAACTGGGAGTCTAGGTCAAGTAGCCTTTTTGTTCCACTTGTTCTACAGTGGTAATTAGCAATATAGTTACCTTAATGTAGTATTGTTTTGTTGTTGGTTACATCTGTTTTTTTGTTGTTATTTTTTTATTTCACTTTACTAATTTGAAGGTTATATACTCTATAATTTTTTTTCATGATTACCTTTATTTTTTTAACATAAATATATTATTAGTGTCTTATTCTCCTTCTTGAACAATACCAGTGCTCTTTGGACACTTTATCTCTGATTACTTTTCTCCTCTTAATTGTAAGCAGTAGGACTCTAAAGCATGCTAATTCCACTGACTCATATGAATGCTAGGTCCAGAAGTTAAGGCATAGTTCAGTCCTGATCTCAAATGCTATAATGTAATTCTTACTTTTCTCTCAGCAGGCATTCTGTAGACAGCGACATCCATGTTGCCAGAAAAAACTGATTGCTATGAATCCTGGCTTACTTGGTCTTTGTGGCTCTTGATCCCAATAGGAATGAGCTAATAGCACGGAAGATGGCACATTCTTGTTACTGACCCATGTTCAGCCTGGGACTGTAACCAAGGATTAGAGTATAGTATAAACCTGGGTCGTGTTCTCTTCCTGGTCATGTTCCCTGAGTTGGAAAGTAGAAGTTGAGCCAAGTGCAGGGCAAGGCCACTGAGGGTTGATGGCACTGTCAGAAGTAGTCAGGGACAGCCATTACTCACAGGCAGTATTTACTGAACAAAATACATGGACCCATATACAAAGGAATGTAAGTCCAAAATAAATTTTGACATCAGGTCTTAGAATAATACATTTGATTTATAATTCTTGAAGTTGAGGCATGGAGTCTGTGGTGTTAGAGAAGTACATGTTTTAAGAGCTCCAATATAGTAGGTAGAGTTAAATGATAAAAGATTTGGAGAGGGGGAATAATAAAACACTGAAAATACTGAATTATAGGTTAATTGGTTCACTTATAATGCCAAGTCCATAAGCACATATCACTTTTCATGGACAAGTGAGGTGGTCTTATGTAGTGGCTGAAATAGATCAGTATGACCCAAGAGAACTTTGTACAGTGATGGAAATTTTCCATATCTGTACTTGCCCAACGTGATAGCCACTAGCCACATAGGGTTACTGAGCCTTTGAAATGTGGCTAGTGTAACCATAGAACTGAATTTCTAATTTTATTTAATATTGATTAAATTTAAATAGCTACAGGGGGCTAGTAGCTACCTTATTAGACAACACAGCTCTCTAGACTTGGAATATATCAAATGATACTCTGCCCCCTCTATTCGATGGCTTTAAGCCAATTGGCAGTTTACAAAATATTCCTTGTGTTTGTTTCCCCATCTCTAAAATGGGGATAAATATACAGCTATCTCAGTGAGTTAGTTTGAGGATTAAATGACTTATTTCATGCAAATGTGTTTGGCATTCATTGTCTTTTCAGTTTGGGCTGCTGTAACAAAATATCACAGATCAGGTGGATTATGAACAGCAGAAATTTATTACTCACAGTTCTGGAGGCTGGAAGTTCAAGATCAGGGAGCCAACATTCTTCGATTCTAATGAAGTCCCTCTTTGGGGCTGCAGACTGCCAACTTCTGTTTATGTCCTCACAGGATTGGTTAAAGGGACTAGGGAGTTCTGTGGGGTTTCTTTTATACAA
The DNA here is from genome assembly GCA_004026885.1 of Lyroderma lyra. Lineage (NCBI taxonomy): Eukaryota > Metazoa > Chordata > Mammalia > Chiroptera > Megadermatidae > Lyroderma > Lyroderma lyra. The sequence goes on from PVJL010002798.1 coordinate 25,055, forward strand.
GCACTAATCCCATTCATTAGGGCTCTATGAATTATGACCTCATAACCTAAGCACTTCCCAAAGCCCTACATCCTAACACTGTAACAATCAGCATTAGGATTTCAATGTATAAATATTAGGGGAATCAAACATTCAGACCAAACTGTAACACCTGGCATCTATGGTACTCAAGTATTAGTCATTTGTCTTCTTTATGGTCATCGCCATTTCACCACCTTGGAATGGAAGGAAGCTAAAGAAATGAGTAGTCCTGCACTTAAAAATTTGTATTGAAGGTCTTTGTAGCTGTAGCACTTGGGACATTTATTGATTATGTGTACATTATTATTGACTGAGTGTAGAGAATGAGGTTAAAATAATAGCTTGGAGATTTCGGGCAGACCATTTCAACTTTTGTATTGTCGTCTCTTGGAACTAGTTGTCAAGGGAGATGGGGAAATTTTTGTTTTTATCAAGCTAAGTTCTCTGAACATACGTCATGATCATTTAGTCATCATTTTCCATTTTTGAGGTGGCTAATATTTTTTAAAAGCTTTATAATGATAATCATGTTACTAAAAGTACTTTATCCTTGTTGAATCTTTTTTTGGAGGGTGGGTGGTGGGTAGTTCCCTGGCTGGGAAATGATCCTTGTTGAATCTTTAGTGTATATTTTTAAGTATTATCTTTAGCAAAACTTTGAGGATTTTCTTCTCTGCAAGTCAAAATACAATTGCTACTTTTTAATCTACTTCCATTTTAAAATTGTTCCCACTGATTTCACAGAATATGTAACTTGCCATCCTTCTTTTCATTTCATAATTTTAATTTGATACTTTGTCCCCTGATGTTTTGAGATGTTTAAAAAAAATCACTGGGTTTATCTTGCATTTCTTCTGATTTCTTTGATTTTTGGAATTTGTCTCATCAATCCTTGACTAAAAGTAAGTTTAGTGTCTTAATTGCTACATTTTCAATAGTTAGATACTTAAGTAGTATGGACCCCTTAGGCTCTTGCTTTTCCCTATCTCCCAAACTATAATCCCCTGTCTACTATCTGCATATTAATATTTTAGACAGTTGGTTAGTAGTTGGGTGTCTTTTATTTCTAGTTGGTTGAAAGATCTAACCCCATGAATGTTTGAAGTATACCCTGACAGAGCCCTTTATCTTTTTGAAATGTGGAACTAACAATAGGTACTTCATAGCAATAATTGGTGAGCTTTGTTTAGAATTTGAGTATCCGATATTTTAGTTCATGCTCATTTAATGTCTCATACCTCCTTCCTCAGTTATAATTGATTATTAATATCATCTTATGAAAAGGCAATCCTAGTTTTTGTGGTTTGCTTATTAGATGTAGACTCTTTAAGTTGTTTTTCAGTTGTCTTATTTATTTGGGTATTTATTTAATTGTTAAATTTATGGGGTGACATTGGTTAGCAAAAATTACATAGGTTCCAGGTGAACAATTCTGTAGTGCATCATCTAGGTGTTGCATTATGTGTTCATCACCCAGAGTCAGTCTTCTTAATCTAATAACATTCTGAAATTATCAATTTCCCTTTTTTCCCTGTTGAATATTTAGTGTGTGTTTTTTAAGTTATTTTTAATATTTTTATGTAGTTTCCTACTGTACCTTACAGATTGGTATAGAGTAGATATGTTGACATGTTTCTATTTTTTTTCATTTACTTTGAACTATGAACTAATTATTTAAAGCTTGATATGTTTGTGTAAATGACACGTCTTTTTACCAAGTAATAAAACATTCACTTGCTTATTTAAAGGAAAAAGAGACACTCTATGTCTTTTGGTATACCCAGGAAATATGACTGAACAATCTATACAATACTTCACTGTTATCATTTATAATTCAACTCGTAGCTGCTCCATAGCTTACTAAATTAATTCAGTGAGAAGTATTAAGATTTTGAAATGACCAAATTACCAAGTTGTTCCTGCAGTGATGGCATAGAACATACTTTATCTTTATTTACAGAGTCAGTACACATACCTATTTTTCTGCAGGACCTATCAGTTCTTCTGTTCCACATCATTTAAAGTTTAAAATTTCAATTTTTTATGATTCATTGGTAACATTATGGACATACCAAAAATTTCAGGCTATGTAAACTAAAGAATTTAATCTAGACATGCTGCAGATCATATTTAGGTTCCTTTATCTTAATTGTAACTCAGACATTAAGCATTTTTACTTTACTACCAGCTGGGATACTTTGATACATTTCTTTCTAAGTCAGTTTTAAAACCACTTCATTAAAATTTGTAAAAATTAAAATTATAGTTGAAATATTTAGAATCATAGAATCTTTGCATTAGAATAAAATATACAGCTGGTGGTAGAGACTTGGAGTGCTTGACTCTTCTGCTTCCTTGGGCATCTGGAACAGAACACTTCCTAGCTCGGTTACAGTTAGGTGGTGCCACATGACTTATTGTAGAATGTGAGCAGAAGAGATAATCATAGAGGATATGTGTTGGTTTGGCAGAACCACTTAGAGAAAAAAGCAAGGGGACCCAAGATGGAAGTAGCCTGCATCGCTGAGTCACCACATGGAAGGCAGATAGTAAATATTTTAGGCTTTGCAGGCAACATACCATTTCTGTTACATACTCTTTTTGTTGTTGTTTTGTATTATTTTGACAGATCTTTCAAAATGAAAAACCCAACAGATGTCACCCCAATAAAAAAAATAAAAATAAAAAAATGAAAAACCCATTCATAATTCAAGGGACATACAAAAACAGGCCATGGGCCCTAGTTTGCTAACATCTGTACTAGACAGTCACCGGACTGGTATCAAATTTGTGATATAAATGAGACACAAGTCTCTGTATTAACCTAGTGAATTGTAGGTGTTAATTATCACAGCATAACTTGACTAATACACAGGTGATCTATCTAGAAAAATGATCTCTATAGTAAGTCCGGCAACCCTGTGACCACAGTATCACAGTATTATTGACTGTATTCCCTATGCTGTACATTAAATCCCCATGACTTGTTTTTTTTATACCTACACATTTGAACATCTTATTCTCCTTTACCTCACCCCCCTTGTTTAATTATTCAATTATAGTTGACTTTCATTATTATTTTATATTAATTTCAGATGTACAGCATATGGTTATATATTTATATAATTTAAGAAGTGATCCCCTTGATGAGTCTAGTACCCACCCGGCACTATACATAGTTATTACCATATTATTGATTATATTCCCTATACTTTATTTTACATCTTCATGACTTTTGTAACTACCGATTTGTATTTCTTAATGCTTTACCTTTTTCACCAATTCCTCACTCCGATAAATCTAGTACCCATTTACACCATACATAGTTATGACAGTATTATTGACTATATTTCCTATACTATACCCTACATCCCCATGACTATTGTGTGACAACCAATTTGTACTTGTTAATACCTTCCCCTTTTTCACTCCCTCCCAGCCATCCAAATGTTCTTATCTGTAAGTTTGTTTGTTTTGTTTGTTTATTCTTTAAATTCCACAAATGAGTGACATCACATCTCTCTTTCTCTGTCTGACATACATCACTCAGTACAATACTCTCCAGGTCCATCCATGCTGCCACAGATGGCAAGAACCCATTCCCTTCAATGGCCAAGCAATATTCTACTGTATATATGAGGTGTGATAAAAAAAAATATGGAGAACATTGAAATTTTAAAAATTTATTACTGTAAAAGACACATTGCTATTAATCCCCTTCAAAATATTCCCCCTTGCTTCAAACATATGTATCCCATTGTTCTTGCCACTTTTCTGAAGCAGTCTGGAAGTTCTCTTTTGTGAGTGTCTTTAGATGCACTGTCATGGCTGCTTCAATGTCCTGAATCAATTCAAAACATTTTACTTTTCATGGTCATTTTGACTTTGAGGAAGAACCAGAAGTCACACAGTGCCAGATCTGATGAATAAGGTGGATGAGGACACACTGTAACGTTTTTATTTGACAGAAATTGCCATACCAGAAGTGATGTGTGACAGAGCATTGTCATGATAGAGGATGAAACCATTTGCTCATTTCTCGGGCCGTTTTCTGTGCACACCATTTCTAAAACGCTCTAACAAGCCCTTATAATATTCGTTCTTTATTATAGTGTTCCTGGGTACATACTGAGCTCACACAATTCCATCAAGGTCAAAAAACACAACAACATCTCTTACCAATCAAGTTGGATCTTGATTGATGTGCTTTTTTTCATGAGGAGAACTGGGTGATTTCCATTGAGAACTTTGAACCTTTGTCTGAGGATCATAATCATAGACCTAAGTCATCTCCCATGATGACATTTCTTTGAAAGCTGGAATCTGAAGTAGCATGATCATGCGAGTCCAATGAAATTAACAAACGCTATTGCTTTTATTCGACAGTCAAAATGCGTGGTACAAGTTTTCCACTCCCTTGCCTTGCCTAATGTTCAAATTTGTTGTTAAAATGCTTTGAATGGAACTATAGTTGAAGCTTGTCACACAGTTACTAAGGTTCACCACGCTGCTTCCTGTATTGAAGATCTCTGCCTTTCCATTGGATGCCATTTGGCAGCTGCATTCACCATATTTTTTTTTTTAATCACACCTCATATGTACCACCTCCTCTTAATGCATTCTTCCATCAGTGGACACCCAGGCTTCCTCCACATCTTTGGCCATCATAACTGGTGTTTCAGTGAACAGATGGATGTACACATCCCCTCAAAGTAATATTTTGGGTTTCTTTAGACAAATACCCAGAAGTGGGATTATGCGATCCTTCTTTGTCTCTTGTTACAACTTTTGTTTTAAAGTCTGTTTTTTCTGGTGTAAGTATTGCTACCACAGCTTTTGTTTTCTTTCCATTTTTATGAACTATTTTTTTCACATTCCTTTACTTGCAGTCTTTGTGTATCTTTCAATCTGAAGTAAAACTCTTACAGACAGCATTTGTAAGGGTCTTGTTCTTATCCATTTAGCCACCCTATCTTTTGATCGAGGCATTTAATCCATTTACATTGAGAGTAATTGTTGCCAGATATATAGTTATTGCCATTTTATTACTCATTTTGTGTGTGTGTGTGTGTGTGTGTATGTCTTTAAAAAGTCCTTGTAAGATTTTATGAATCTAACCTCAAAGGCCAGGAAAGTAAAAGCAAAAATAAATGAAATGGACTATATCAAACTAAAAGGCCTCTGCATAACAAAAGAAACCATCAACAAATCAAAGAGCCAACTGAATGAGAGAAAATATTTGCAAACAATGCCTCTGATAAGGTGCTAATATCTAAAATATATAAAGAACTTGTACAGGAGTTCCCGGATGGTGTAGTGGCTAAGGCTTCCGCTCTGTCAGCGCTGTGGCCTGGGTTCGATTCCCAGCCAGGGAACTACCCACATAAAAGAAAAAAAAAAAAAAGAACTTGTACAAGTCAATAAAAAAAAAACAATCCAATTAAAAAAATGGGCAGAGGACCTGAACAGACACTTCTCCCAAGAAGACATAGAAATGCTCAACTTCACTAGCTGTTAGGGAAATACAAATCAAAACCACAATGAGATCCCACCTCACACCTGTTAGAATGGCTGTTACCAATAAGACAAGGAATCACAAGTGTTGGAGAGGCTGTGGAGAAAAAGGAACTCTGGTACACTGCTGGTGGGAGTGCAAACTGGTACAACCACTATGGAGGATCCTCAAAAAATTAAGAATAGAGTTACCATATGACTCAGCAATCCCATTTCTTGGTATCTACCCCCAAAATTTGAAAACCTCAGTCCACAAAGATATATGCACCCCCATGTTCATCGCAGCACTATTTACAGTGGCCAAATTATGGAAACAGCCAAATTATCCTTTGATAGATGACTGGATAAAGAAGCTGTGGTACATATACACAATGGAATCTTACTCAGCCATAAGAAAAAAACGAAATAGGGCCATTTATGACAACGTGCATGGACTTTGAGACCATCATGCAAAGCGAAGTAAGCTAGACAGAAAAAACCAAGAATCATATGATTTTTACTCACTTCTGGAACACAAAGCTGAAAGCAAAAAAGAAGCAAAAACTCATGGACACAATCAATAGTTTTAATTTAATGGTTATCTAAGGATATGAGGTGAGGAGTGGGAGAGAAGGGACAGGTTCTCAAATATAGTGATAGAAAGAACTGACTCTGAGTCATGTACACATAACATACCACATGGATGACATAGAATTGTACCCCTAGAACCTATGTAATTTTTACTAACCAATAAATTTAACAATTTAAATAAATAAATAAATAGTTCCTCTGAGTCTTTGTAATACTGATTTAGTGTTGATCAACTCTTTTATTTTTTATTGGGGAAACTCTCTGTTTTTTCAATCCTAATGATAGCTTGGCTGGAAAGAGCAATTTTGATTGTAAGTTCTTGCTTCTCATCACTTTGAATATTTCTTGTGAATCCCTTCTAGCCTGCAAAGTTTCTGTTGAGAACTCAGCTGACAGTTTTGCAGGAGCTCCCTTGTAGGTAACTAACTGCTTTTGTCTTGCTTCTTTTAAGATTCTTTCTTTGTCTTTAACTTTTGGCATTTTAATTATGTGTGTTGCTGTGAGCCTCTTTGGGTTCGTTTTGTTTGGGAGTCTGTGCTTCCTGGGGTTGAATAACCATTTCATTTACCAGGTGAGAGTAGTTTTTCGTCATTATTTCTTCAAATAGGTTTTCAGTTTCTTGCTTTTTCTCTTCTCCAGCTGTCACTCGTGCCAGGTTTTAGGCTACTTAGCAAGAGTATGGGACACTCCAAAGCCAGTTGCTGATTGTTTGGATTTTGTGAAACTGCAAGATTTAGGAAAGTTTACAGCATGAGCCAAGACAGGCTGTTCGTACAGAAAGCCACTGGTAGTGTTTTGGGTGTGCCCAGATCTCCCAAAATCACCAAGGTGGGGAGAACAAAGGGTGTTAGGTTAATGGAGACTCAGGTATGGCTGCCACCTTTGTCTGCAAGCCAGAGAAGGGAGGGTTCAACAAAGAAACAATGGCTTTACTAGCTCCTCTGTCTGGGTGAAAGCTGCCCCTCCAGCCCTTGCCCTGAAGCCAGACAATTCAATTCCTCCCCTGTCTGTCCCTGGCACCTTTTGAACTGCTGCCCCAGTGCTGGAACTCAAAGCACGTGTGCTGTCAACCAAGTAACTCCTTGCACGGTCCCTTTAAGAAGAGTGCCTGGAAATGCATCCTCCCTAGTCTCACTCAACCACAATTCCAGCTGGTTTTCAAAGCCAGAAGTTATGGGACTTCCCTCTCTGACACTGAAACCCTGGGCTGGGGAGGCTGGTATGGTCTCCTCTCTCCTTTGATGACGGCGTGGAGGGACCTCCATAGCTAAGATATCCAAACCAGTGTTAATGGTCACATGCAGGTATGGGACCTTCCTGGTCTGTGTTTCTACCTCTCCTACCAGTCTTGAGGTGGCTTCTTCTGTATGTCCTTAGTTGTGAGGCCTTAGTTCAGCTAGACTTCAGGCAATTCTCAATGACGTTGGTTCATATTTTAGTTGTAATTTTGATGTGGTTATGAGAGGAGGTATGCACAGTGTTTACCTACTCTACCATCTTGATTGAATCTTGTGAGCCAAGTCCTGACTCAGTTTTATCTGTTGGGTCCCTCTTTTACCTCTGGGTAAAGTTTATACTTTATGGCAACTTTTTATTATCCTAAGATAGATTCTAGGTCTCCCTTGGTCTGTGAATTAAGGAGAAAATAATAAAATATTAAATGATTTTGAAAAATTAGACTCAAAATGAAACTTACATGAAGTAGAATATGATAAACTGCATTTAAGTTTAGAAAAATGAGTTGCACAAGTGGTAGGACGATTTGACTCAGATCATGGGGATAAAAGACTGTCAATTTAGTATAAAACAGTAAAATGACATTTAAGAAATTAATCCAGTTGTTTAATGTAGGTATCTTTCTTAAAGTCAACCAGGATTTAAAGGAAAAATTGACAAAGTTAATCTAGAGGAATGGACGCCATGATGAGTAGACTAAAAGTTTAGAAACCATATTCTAGAGGGTATGATTAAAGTAATTAGGGATATTTAGTTTTAAGGTGAAATAGGCCATTGGACCTCATATGGTGATACTCAGGAGGTTAGAGTGAAATCCATATTTCATTGGTTTTCTTCCTGTGTCTTCACAGAGGATGACTAATGGCTGTTTATAGGAGTAAGACATTTAGGCATCCAGACTTTGGGAGAGATTAAGATATCAGACTTTCGAGGTTTGTGAGCTTTAAACACTTGTTCCAAAAAGTGAATATTATCTCTACATTTGATCTTTCTAGCCAGCATTTTCCAATGTGTGTTTGGGCATCATCCCCAAATCTTCCAAAGGGTAATTCGTCAAGTAACTATTGTGAAATCATATAACGTATGTCTGTAGTACGTTAACAATTTAATAACCCTATCTAAAAGTACGAAGTTGAGTATTATATGATTTATTCTCTGCATTCTAGTAATTAGTGATTGTGTATTTTTTTAGTTGCTTTTCTTCTGATAGTTTATTTTGTAATTTTGCTGGACATTGACCTTCAAATATATCAATCTTCAAATTTGTTGAAAGTTGGAGATCATTTACCAGTATCTAGATTTTTGAAAAATTATTACAAAACTGTGTGTTTCAGATTTATTTACATTGTCAGGTTCATGAAGACCTAAACATGAAAACCTTGGGAGTTCCCTGATGGTGTAGTGGCTTAAGGCTTAGGCGCTGGCGCTGTCAGTGCTGCGGCCTGGGTTCGATTCCCAGCCAGGGAGCTACCCACATACCAAAAAGCAAAAAAAAAAGAAAGAAAACCTTAAGCTTTTACCTATTCATTCCTTAGTCCTGAACTTCAAAACTTCAAAGGGTATCTTTTTAAAGCCTGATATCTTTATTAAACTAACCTTGTCTGGCTGGGACAAATTCAGCTTTAAGAAAAATGAGCTTCCTATTTCAACTTACGTAAGTATGTGTTCAGTGCTCATTTCCTTTTACTCTGGTAGAAATAACGTGAGCTATTTCTTCCTTTTACTTCCTACCAGAACCATTTGTTATTAGGTTGATAACTAGGTGAACACAGACATGAGTTTATACCTGTTGCTCAGCAAAAATAACTATGCCCCCTTTCATTCTGCGTAATTTGGACTAAAATGGTCAAATTCTCTGTTACTCACTTTTATCAGTGATTGACAGAAATGTCTTGTATTCAACAATTTTATTTTGTTTGACTGATAGTAAGTAACCTGACTGCCTTCATTTATTCCTTACAGCAGCAAATAGTGGAATGATACTTGGGCAACCTCAAACCTTTAACATGGGGAATAATTCATGAATGTGTATGTCATCCTTTTGCAGGGGCCGTATAATCTAATTTTTGTTTATGCACTGCCAAAGCAAATATAAGCATTACCCTTTAATTGAAAAAAAGGAAAAATTTTCTCTGTTCTGAAGGATTTGGTACGTTCTGTCATTTTTTGGGAATGAGAACTATGTGTCTATCTTGTGTCCCTTTTGCCCTTGTGGCTGTGACACTCAGACACAAATTTGATCCTCAGTCAAGTACCTGTATTAGCTGTTTTGATGGGTGAGCATTTAAGGGCTGTTCGAACAGCCCTCGTATGTCTTCCCGTTGGGTGAGAGTGATTTTATTGTATATTCTTTGGCTCTTTGTTAGCCATTTGAATTTTTGACAGCATATTTGATATAAAAATCATGAAAGGTCCTTTTCTGGTACTTACTAAATGTTAGAGATTACTATGTTGGAAATGAACTGGGGCTGAGTGGGGAAAGTACCTGAAGCCCAGTGGAATACTTTTATAACCCTGGTGTAGAGAAAAAAGACCAATCGCCTATAATAAGCTAGCTATACAATACTAACTTTAAGGTAATTTTTAGTGCTTACAAGTTTGGCTTTTTATTATGTCTTCTCCTGTATATTTTGTATCTATACCTGGGCAGTAAGTTGGTTAAGAGCAATTGCCTACTTAACTCTGTGAAAAGTATTGTGTGCTCAGAAATAAAAGAGAGCAGAGTAAGGTAGGTTTGAAAGGGTCACATTTCCCACAAGTGTAAAACCTAGCACACATGAGGTCTGACAATTAAGTTAGCAAGCTCATCCTAGAAAAACTGCTAAATACCTCATTGCTGAGTATCACTATGGTCACCTTCAAAGTACTCCCCTTGGGAAGCTATGCACCAACACCAGCACCGACCCCACCCTTCAAAGCAATTTTGGAACTCTTTTTTTCTGGGATGGCCATCAGAGCTATTGTCATATTATCCTTGATGTCCTGAATGTCATCAAAATGTCTTCCTTTCAGTATTTCCTTTATCTTCAGGTCAAGAAAAAAGTCATTGGGAGCCAGATTAGATGAGTAGGGAGGGTGTTCCCATACAGTTATTTGTTTACTGGCTAAAAACTCCCTTACAAATAGTGCCCTGTGAGCTGGTGCATTGCCGTGATGTAAGAGCCATGAGTTGTTGGCCAGAAAGTTCAGGTCATTTTCATCAAACTTTCATGCATCCTGAATTTTCAGCACTTCCGAATAGTAAACTTTGTTGACTGTTTGTCCAGTTGGTACAAATTCATAATGAGCAATCTATCTGATACCAAAAAAGGTTAGCGACATTGTTTTGACTCTTGATTTGGACTGACAGAACTTTTTAGGTCATGGACTTCCATTGTGCACTTTGACGCTTTGTTTCAGGGTTGTATTGGTACAGCCTTGTTTCATCAGCAATGATAACACAGCCCAAAACATCATCTTGCCTCTCCAAAAGGTCTTGACAAACTTCTACTCTCCTTTGCTTTTGTTCATCATTGAGCTTTTTGGGACCATTTTACACACACCTTTCTCATGCCAAGATTTTCAGTTCAGACGTTCCTGTTTCTCTGTTTACTTTGCTGTGCTTCTCACGGTCAGATGACGATTTTGACGCACAATTTGACAAATTTTGGTAATGTTTTTGTCATTTCTGCTTGTCACTGGCCACCCTGACCTCTCTTCATCAGTGATGCTTTCTCTCCCCTCAGAAAAACATTTAATCCATTTGTATACTGCCGTTTTCTTCCTGGCATTATCCCCATAAAGTTGGACTAACATGTCCCTATTTCACTTTCACTCTTGCCAAGTTTAACAAGAAATTTAATGTTAGTCTATTGTTCTAATTCAAGCTCCAACATTCTCACAACACACAAAAGCATGCAATAACAGTAATGAACACCACACTGCCACACATCAGCATGAACACAGCTACGAGACACAAATAAACCAGTGTTACGAAACCTTACCGAGTTGTTTGTGCAGTGCTGCCAACGTAAGTGCATGGTGGCATTCATGAACTAGTCAGACCTTACAGATTTTTGTGATTTTTATAAATAAACACATAATGTATATTTAAAAAGATAAGAAAATATAGATAAACAAAAATATAAAAACTAGCCACTAAAAAATTACTGTCACTCAGAGCAAAATCAATGTTAATATTTGGTATATGTCCTTCCAAACTTTTAAAAACGTATTTTTCACATTCCCTAGCAAATAGTTATCATTAAATGAATAAATCACTCCTTTATTTTAGCAAAAAAATCAAACGATATTGTACATGCTGTTTTGTGATCTGGTACGGTTTGTTGTATTTTTTTGTTGTTGTTTGTTTGTTTGTTTTTTACCTAAAATGCCATCATCATCTTGGTTGTCAATAAATGAATATCTATAGTTTATTGAGTGTATCTCCCTTTACTCACCCAGTCTTAGAGTGTTTACAGTTTTTCAGTCTTTTAAACAATGCTATCTATTATATACATTGTAAATTTTTCTTTAGGATAAAATTACTTTACGTGGTCTTCCTGTATTAAAGGATATGTTCAGTATAGGATTCTGATACATACTGCTAAATTGACCTCCAGAGATTTTGGATCAGTTTTCACTCTCAGCAGTGTATGGGAATGCTCATTTTCTCGGCCCTCGCTGCACTTGGCAGAACTTTCCTTCTATCCTTGCCATTGAAAAATGCTACTTTTAAAAATTGCTGTTCTTTTACCAAAAATCTTTCATTTCTGTGAGGTACCTATTAATTTTTTTGGCTATTTTTTCACAGATATGTTCTTTATTTGCAAAATAAAAAATATTCATTAATAGTAATTATTAAATTTTTCCTACTGGAAATTACTGCACAGAGCTAAGTGAAGTCTTTCCTTTTCAGCTATAAGAATAAATTACTGTCTTGTGCAATAAAAAAGATATGTTTGAAACTTAAGTGCAGATATGTGTATAATAAAATTGAAAACTTTCATAAATAATTTATGATTCAGATATTAGTTTTGCATATTATTTTATCTGAAAGTCTCTTTTGAATAACTGTTCTCCCTGAGCTAGACACATGCTATTTAAGTTAATACAACACTGAATTTCTTGCATTCTTTCTTCCTTTCCTCCCTCCCTCCCTCCCTCCCTCCCTCCCTTTCTTCCTTCATCCTTACCTTCCCTTTCCTTCCCTTTCCTTTCCCTCCCCTCCCTTCTTCCCCTCCTTCCTTAACTTGGCAGTTGCTTTAGAATACTGATCTAGGATGTGTGTAAAACTCTTAATATTATTTTATATGTTCCCTCTATCAGAAATGGGATAAGTTAAGAGCAAGAGTGGTATTGCCAAGAGACTTTGCAAAATAATATTAACGTTGGTGTATTTACACCAATCTAGAGTTTGGGGGCTCAGCTTTGAAAAGCCAGAAATATAGACTCACAAAGTAAAGCAGGTGTTCAGATTATATATGTTATTGGAATTTACAGAGACTGAATTAATCTAGATGTCAAATTATTAATTTACTGTGAGAGTTGAGTTCTCCTGTCAGCATTACCAGTGCATTCTCTTCAGATTTAATCTGTGCGTTAGCCAAATTATAATTAGAAGGCTGTTTGGTGAGCAGGGGTGCATATAAAAGTGAGTTGGTTGTTTGGATGTTCTGGTAGGAATACAAGGGCTCTCTGGAAAAGTATCCAGCTGTGTAATATGAAAAATAGAGGCATTTACGGCTGGATTTTTTTTTCAGGCAGCCCTCGTATATGTGTCCTTAAGGATACATATATTCCTGTAGTCAAATCTATAAACAAGATGGTTTCTCCTCTGTTGGGATTGATACTGCTAGCTCTAGTACTTCAGGTTCAGATTCCCAACTTTTTCAGGTGTGAAAGAATACCTTTTTAATTTTAAAAGGGTGAGTATTTGTGCTTGGGATATAGATGGACGTATTAATCTCTTGCTGTGAAATCAGTGGCATCCTAGCAGTCTGTAGCCCACAGTCTGGTAATCCTGTTATGGCCTAACCATCTTGCTTCTCTTCGTAGATTTGGCTCAGTGAGGTCCCAATATAATTAATTAGTGCTCACTCCTTGAGATTACACACCCAGATGCTTTGTGTACTGTTAAACACTACAGTCAGATTTATGGGCAGTAGTTTGATTTATTCCCCAAAATGGGTAACTACATTGTGTGTGCACATGCACGTAACACAAAAGCTTTACTTTTCACCCCCATAATGTAATCTTTTATCACTGCAATGGGGGAACTAAGGATTCACTGCTTGCCTAAAGTACTACCAAGAATGGTAAAGCTGATATACTCACTGGCAGAGTATCCCAGAGTATATCAAGATGCAGTTATTATATCTTCCCTCTGAAAAAATAAAGTTTAACTCTGTTTATTTTTAATTAAAATGTCACAATTGGCATGGTACTCATAACAGCTCCTTGTCATTGAAGGGTTAAACCATGCCCATGAATCATCCATCTACTGGTCTCATTTAAGGATGTAGTTTTTCTCTCTCTCTTTTTTCCTCTCTCTCTCTTTGAAAGGAGTTCAATGTTGATGTAAGTTTAACAATACTTTTTTAATTTATTTTTTCGTTAAAAGAAACTTGTTCAAAGGGAATATTGATGAGCTGTTAGCAGAAGGAGTAGAGTTAATCCTTGCTGCTAAGTGAACAGTTTCCATACAGGAAACCAGCTCAAGTAGATTAGAGGTCTAACCATTCAGTCCTGGGATTTCTCTTCCCTGAAAACCAAAGAATGTGCAAGGGGACCACAAAGGGAAGACATCCTGCTTCCCTACCCCCACCCCAGGGAATCCTGAGCTTAACAAACTTCACCTCTATACGCCCAGTTACTCAAGAAAGAAACTTAAACATCATATTTATTTTCTCTATGCTCCCCAATTTCTTTGTCCTCCCCAATCCAAGCACTTACCAAATCCTGCACATTTTACCATGGATGCTTGTTTTTTTGGTTTTTTTTTTTTTTTTTCATTTCCACTGGCTTAATATTCTAGAGTATATCTCCTTAGTTTCATAAAACTTCATTCCAGATTTATTTGCACCTTCAGGTTTGTGAAGACTTGGAACAAATAATAATAGATGGTAATGTTTGTCAAACCAATTAAGAATGTAGATGTTTAAAAATTACAGTCACAGAGAAATAGGTGGTATATCAAAGTAATTAAGCACATGGACTCAAGAGCCTTCAAATCCTTGCTTTACTGCTCACTAGTTGTGTCACCTTAGATAAGTTATTTAACTATGTCTCAGTTTTCTAAACTATGGATACTTAACAACTTGTCTCATGGGGAATGCTTACAATATGCCTGTCACATATAGTAAACCCTTTGTAAGCATTAGCTCTTGGTCCTTTCATTGTTTTTGTTCAAGAATTAGAAGAATTTGTCCCTCAGCTGATAAATCTGAACCCATTGATTATCAATAGCTCTTTTTATAATAGGGTATTTGAGATATGAGTAGTTTTAATTTAAGCAACTAAATTATATTTATTTTCTGCCACTTAAGCTTATATTCCAACAATTGATTGTCATTTAATTCTCTAACTTTATTTGTTATACCAGTTAAGTGATCTAGGTGTTGAATATCATGTATGATCTTAAAGCATTTTCTAAAATGTTATTTTGCATGTGTGATGATGTCTCTGTAATTTAAAAATGTGTAATTAAATACTGCCTTGGTGCATACACTTGGCAAAAGAATTATCTTTTGTTTGTGGTTAGTGATTAGATGACTGCATCATAATTGGTTACCTTCAGCCTCTCAGAAATCTAGTTTTTGTAACATGATTATCAGCCAAGGAATGATGATCAACACCAGGAAAACTTGTTCATATAACCAAATGAACAGAAAACTCCTTTGCAGGAAAAAAAAAAATCCTTATTGATTACATTATGTGTACTTTAGTGCAAGAATAAGAATCAGTTTTCCTACATACAGTATTTGGTTCTTCCAAAGTTGTTAGAAATAGGCATAAGATACTAAATAATTCTCAGACATTTTTATAGAACTGTGTATAATAAAGCTTTTCACCAGTATTGCCAGAGGCCTTGTTGCTCTTATATGACATCAGGTGTATATTTTCGTTATTCTAGGTGCTTGGTCTTTGATTCTACTTCAGTGTCTCATTTTCAAACTAATTTTTGATATATGTGTCCTTTGTGGCCAAACTTCCTTCAGGAAGACTCATTTAGGTATAGACTATCAAAAATTGCCTTTCTACCCCTCAGAAAAGTCTGTATACTTTATTATAATAGCATCCTTTAACTTATTTCTCTTAAGCCCAAAAAGGACTATATATTGTACTTTAACACATATCCATACCACCAGAATTCCTAGAGTTAGTATGGTTTTTGTTGTTGTTACTTAGGGGTATAAAATGTTGGAAATTGTTTTTCAAATATGTCAGATATAGATAAATTGAACTTCATCAAATTAAAATGTTTTGTATCAAATGACACCGTTAAGAAAGTAAAAAGACAAACCCTAGATAAGGCAGAAATATTTGCAAATGTTTATCTGATAAGGTATTTATATAGGAAAATAGATGAAG
Organism: Lyroderma lyra; assembly: GCA_004026885.1. Lineage (NCBI taxonomy): Eukaryota > Metazoa > Chordata > Mammalia > Chiroptera > Megadermatidae > Lyroderma > Lyroderma lyra. Next base: position 40,967 of record PVJL010002798.1, read on the forward strand.
AACTCTTAACAACTCTTTATAATAGAGACTCATAACTTTATTTTAAAATGGACAAATGATCTCAATAGGCATTTCTTCAAAGAAGATCTACATGTGGCCAATAAACACATGGAGAGGTACTCAGCATTATTAGCCATCAAAGGAAATGCAAATTAAAACCACGGTGAGAGAACACTCTTATCCACTAGGATGGCTATAATTAAAAAGACAGATAATAAATGTTGACAATGATGTAGAGAAATTGGAACCCTTTCTACACTGCTGGTTGGAATAGAAAATGTGTATAGTCACTGACTGAGGAAAACACAGCATTGCCATTTTGACCCAACAATTCAACTCCTAGATATACGAGGGCTGTCTGGAAAAAATTCAGCCATAAATGCCTCTATTTTTCATATTACATAGCTGGGTACTTTCCAGACAGCCCTTATATATAGCCAACAGAAACAAAGTGAAAACATATATGTCCACACCGAAACTCATACATGAATGTTCACAGCAGCATATTCATGATAGCCAAAGGATGGAAATAACCCAAATGTCAATCAGTTGACAATTGATATGAAATATTCAGAATAGGGAAATCTGTATATAGTAGATTAATGTTTGTCTAGGTCTGGGTGGGAGATGTTGAGATTAGGAAATAATAGCTAAACAGTACAGGTTTCTTTATGTGGTGATTAAAATGTTCTAACATTGATTGTGGTGGTAGTTACACTGTGAATATACTAAAGATTATTGAATTGTACACTTTAAATGGGCAAATTATATATGGTATGTGAATTATATCACAATAAAGCTGTTACCAAAAATAAATGTCAGGGAGGACTTAAGAATAATTGAAGACAGTGGTGACCATCTAGTTGCCGCTTCCTGATTTTCCTTCAAAAAAATATAGAATAAGAAAAAATAAATCTATACAAATTTTGAAAACAGCATAATTTGAGAGAATTTTAAACTTCAAATAACTTTAAGAAAAAAGAAAAAACTCACTAAATCCACCAGGTGATGTCTCATACTCTTATTCCAATCCTGCCTACCACAAAACTATGCGGCAAGCAAAGGCCAAAAAAAAGGAGGGATCACAACATAAAGGGAAGCTAAGCTTTATCTAAACACCAGAAAGACTGAGTTCATCCTGACAATTCTAAAAGAAGATAAAAAGATCCAAATCTGACTAGGGACTATAGAGAAGGGACTTAAAAAATATACAAGGGCTCTCTGGCGAAAATCCAACCATAATGCTTCTGTTTTTCATATTATATGGCTGTATACTTTCTGGACAGCCCTAGTATATAATTTGAAGGGACAGCTTCAAAATGCATAGCTTCTAGAGGAGACATAAAGGCACATAAGGAAGGGAGAAGCGCCCTTTGGCATTTGAGTGGTAAAGGGAATAAAGCAAAGGTAGGAAATTCAGAATCCAGCAAAGCAACTGCAAAAGTGCAGGATTCATAACCAGCTTCTCCTCCTAGAACAAAAACAATTAGCTGAAATAGCTGGACTTTGCAACATTGACAGAAGAGGGCACCATTAAAATAGAAATTTGTAAAACATCCCAATGAAATAGTGTTCAGATGAAAATTCATAGCACTTTTACAAGTAAAACACATTGATCTGTAAAAATGAAAATAAAGGAATTAAATTTTCAACTCAAAACAAAAATCTCAAAAAACAACAGAGTAAACCTAATGAGAGCACAAGGAAGGAAATAATAAAGATAAGAACAGGAATTAATGAGGTAGGAAATAGAAAAACAGTAGACTTAATTAATCTGTTATGAATTTTTAAATTATCAAAATAGACAAATTTCTAGCTAACTTGATGTAAAGGAATACAGCACAAATACGCAAGATAACACGAAAATAGCCATTGGAAACAGATTCTCTGGTTAATTTTAAAAACCACAAGAGACTATATAGCAGACGTCATAGCAATTAATTTGAAAACGTAGATGAATAATTTCCTAGGGAAATGCACATTACCAAAATTGAGCTAGAAAATTTAAACAGACCAGTTTCCATAGAAGAAATAAAGCATGTTATTGAGAAATTACTAAGAAACATTAGTTAAAATGCCAGATGGTTTCACAGAGGAATTCTACCAAACCTTCAAAGACCAGATAGTTCCACTGCTCTCTAAATTATTCCAGAACATTGAAAATGATACATTCCTAATTCCTTACATGAAGCAAATACAGTATTGATACTTAAAGCTGATAAGAATAGCACAAAATAAACTACAAACCAATATTTCTTATAAATATCGATACAAATGTACTAAACAAATAAACCTTATCATAAAATAATGTGCCATGACCATGTGAGATTTATTCCAGGAATGTAGAAATCATTCAGTATTAGGATATTCATTTTATCATAGTCCTTATTAATAGATTTGGGAAAAAAAGTCTTTTATCTTCATAGGTACTTAAATAGCCCAAAATAAAAATTCACCCATTCAAGATAAAAATAAAACACACAAATACACTCAAGAAAATAAAAATTGTAGAATACGTTTTAAAAATAATTTTAAAAGTCTGTACCTTAGTCCTAAAGCCATAAACCTTCCAGTATGCAAAAACAAGGCAAATCTCACTATCTTTACTGATATTCAACATTATAAAGGAGGTACTAACCAATATAATTAGATAGGAAATCAGAGGCATTAGAGTAAGTAAAGAAGTAAAACTATTTGTATTTGCAGATTATATAGCAGTATAACTAGAAAACCCTGGAGAATCACTGGTAAAACTAATTCAAACAATAAAGAGAATTTAGTAAGGTAGCAGGATATAAAATTAAACTTCGAAAAATTAATAACCTCATGTACACAGTTACCAGTTAGTGGTCATAATGGTAGTGAAAACTCCACTTATAATCACAACAAAGATTAAATATTTAGAAATAAACATAAAAAGAAATGTGCAAAAGCTATACAAGGTTAATTTTTTTTTTAACTTTGAAACTCACAAAAGTAGACTTGAATAAGATGATTCAACATTATAAAGATGTCAGTTCTCCTAAATGTGTAATCCAATCCCAGTAAATATACCAAGAAACCTGTTTTTAGTGAAGTTAGACACATTGACACTAAGTTAAATAGAAAAACAAATATACAAGTATAGCCAAGAAGAAACTAAAAGAAGAACTACCCAATGGAACTACCACCATCGGACATTAAAACATGTGTAGTGGTCCCCCATTATCTGCATGGGATACATTCCAAGACCCCCCACTGGATGCCTGAAACCACAGATAATGCCAAACCCTACATATACTATATATTTTTCCTATACATATATATCATAAAATTTAATTTATAAATTAGGCAGAGTAAGATTATCAACTAATAAAATAGAACAATTATGACAGTTATGAAAATTTACTATAATCAAAGTTATGTGAATGTGGTCTCTCTTAAAACAATCTTACTATGCTGTACATACAGGGTGGATATCTAGACAAAGGAATGACATATCTCCCAGGCAGGACAGAGCAAGACAGTGGGCAATTTCATTACACTAAGCAGAATGATGTGTGCCTTGAAACCTGGGAATAGTTTATTTCTGAAATTTTCTATGAAATGTTTTCAGGCTGCAGTTGACCATGGATAACAGAAACCAAGGAAAATGAAACTGTGGATAAGGGGAACTACAGTACTATAAACATATACAATTAAAACAGTGTCTTTCTGACTCCTGAGTAAACAAATAGAACAATGGAATTGAAAGCCCAGAAAAAAACAAAAGGGGGAAACAAAAAGGGTGGCATTTCAAATCACTGAGGTAGAGATGGACTTTTTAATAAGAGGTGCCAGGATATCTGTGTAGCCATTTGGAAAGATAAAATTAGATCCACATCTTACACATGCATGAACTCAACATAAAAATATGTACACAGATGTTTATAGCATTATTGATAATAGTCAAAATGTAGAAACCACCCAAATGTCTGTCAGCTGATAAATGGATAAACTAAAAGTGGCATATCCATACAATAGAATATAAGTGACAATAAAAAATACTGATACCTACTACAGTGTGGAAGAAACTTGAAAAAATTATGCTAAGTCATCAAAGGCAATCACAGAAGTCCACATGTTATATTCAATTTGTGCAAAATGTCCTTAATAGGCAAATTATCGCAAAAGATAGTAGATTAGTAAATGCCAGGGGCTTAGGAAGTTTGAGGTTAAAGAGGAGTGACTGCTGAAAGGTACCATATTTGTCTTTGGGGTGATGAAAATCTCAGTTGTTTTAGTGGTGGTTGTATAACTCTCTATATAAATATAGTAAAACCTATTGAATTAGATACTTTAAAATTCAGGGATATCCAATCTTTTGGCTTCTCTGGGTCATATTGGAAGAAGAAGAATTGTCTTGGGCCAACATAAAATATACTAACACTAATGATAGCTAATGAGCTAAAAAAAGGTCACACAAAAATCTCATAATGTTTTAAGAAAGTTTACAGATTTGTGTTGGGCTGCATTCAGAGCTGTCCTGGGCTGCATGAAACCCGCAGCCTGCAGGTTGGACAAACTTGCTTTAATGGTTGAAATATGTGATACATGAATTATATATCAATAAAGCTATTACCAAAGAACTAATAATAAAAGAATAAACTCCAAATGGATTAAGAATCTAAATGTTAGAGAGAAAGAGACATCATGCAAGTACTAGAAGAAACCGTGGGATTTTCTTTTTTAACCTTTGAGTATGGAAAGACTTTCTTTTTTTTTTTTTTTTTTTTTTTTTTTTTTTTTTTTTTTGGTATGTGGGTAGCTCCCTGACTGGGAATCGAACCCAGGCCGCAGCACTGACAGCGCCAGCGCTGAAGCCTTAAGCCGCTAAACCATCAGGGAACTCCCCAAGACTTTCTTATTTTGACTCAAAATTCAGAATCAATAAATGGCTGGTACATTTGACTACATAAAAATAAGAAAATTTTGCATGGCAGAAATAACCATGAAATAGTCAAAAAACAGTGGACAAACTGGGAAAAAAATGTTTTCACATATATAGACAAAAGCTGACCTCCCTAATATATAAAGAACTCTTAATTAAAAGACTAAAAAAAAGTTGACAAAGGACCAAACATAGACAAATGGGGAAAAATTAATGGACAGACACCCCAACAAATAACATAAGTATGGCTCTTTAAAAAGAACCCTCAAAATTAAAGAACTACAAATTAAAACAGCATTGAGATAACATTTCTTACCTAACAGATCAGGATAAATTAAAGAATTGACAGCATGTTCTGTTGTGCAACTATTGGGAAGTACCCACTCTTGTTATTAATATATACTGGTGGTTTCCAAACTGGCATCCTTTTTTCTGGAAGGCAATTCCTGATAATTCTACATATGCACTTTTGTCCCAACAATTTCACTTCTAGGAATCTTCTCTAAAGATTCACTTCTATATCACAAACTGATTCCTTTTAGGACTGTTTGTGATTGTAGAATATTGAAACACACATACAGCAGAATGAATCAATTATGGTACAGCCACACAACCAAGTACTATGCAGCTGTAAGAAAGAATGAGGAAGATTCTGACTGTTACAGTGTGGATAAGTGAAAAGATGAAAAATCAGAAACTAATGAAATGAGTTTTCTACAGGGAATGAGTGGGAAGGTGGTAGAAAGATTGGAGATGATGGGAATGAGATACTGGGGGTGAGAGGGGAGCACCGTTCTTCAATTACACGTTTTTGTATAACTCTGACTCTTAGACCTCTGGTAAAATAATCACATACCCTCTAAAAACAAACAAAAATCATTCTGAATGTGTGTGTTGCGGGTGGTGGGTTTCAAAATGGAATACAAACATTAACAAATGAACCTAATTATATTACAAATGAATAACATGGGGAAGAAAGTAAACTAACTTTGGAAAACAGCATTTTGATTATGTATTACAAGACTAAAGACAAAAAGAACAAATATTATGCTCTGTGTAGTAAATGTGTTTCTCCCAAAGGTATTAAGAATTCTGAAACTGTCTTGTGTATACTGAGATTGAACAAATAATTGAATGTATTATAGATAATGAAAGTGTGATTTCTTGCTGGTTGGGTAAGCAGTTACGAATAAAAGAATAGGCTAGAATGAAACGTTTCTTCAACTGGAGTTGGAGGTATCCATGTGAACCCATGATTTTTAATATATATACACAGATGCAGAAATACAGAAGTAATGTAGATGTGTGACTGGGTATGTCTTAATTCTGTCCTTAGAGGCAGAGACCCTAGTCACAGTGAAAACGTTGGTACCCAAATCTAAATATTCTCCAGAAAAAAGAAACCATGGATCCTTGAAGAAAAGGTTGAGTCTAAGACTGGGGCTGGAAAATACAAGATGAACCTGAAACATTGTGTGGAAAGTAATTTATAAAAATGAAAGTATTGGATTATAACACAGAATAAAATATATATTCATATGTTCATACATATAAATAAATACTACATAAATGGGGAGAAGAGACAGTGCTTTCTTATAGTGGAACTCCAATTAGCATAGAAAGAAGAGAGGGAAATTAAAATCACCATTAGACAAACAGCACTATAATAATTATTGCATTCAGTAACTATCAATGGATGCTAAAATTAGTGAACAAGATTATGATGAGAAACCTCTCCACAAGATACTTATTAATTACAAAAGAGAAAATACTAACTCTATAGGAAAAACCCTGCAGACACCCCTTTAAGCAAGTAATCAAAGTAAAAATCACCAATTGTAAAACAACAACAACATGTATATCCAGACATGATAACACTGAGAAGGGCATAATTTCACTTCTGTGGTGGTCTTGCCAAAAATGCATAATCTTAGTCTAATCAAGAGAAAACATAAGGCAAGCCTGAATTGATGATCATTCTACAAAATAACTGATCAGTGTTTTTTTAAATTATAAATGTCATGAAAGACAGAGTCTGAGGAACTGTCACAGTTGGAGGAGAGTAAGCAGACTTGACAACTAAATGTAATGAGATCCTGGACTGGATCCTAGATCAGGAAAAAGGATGTTAGCAGGCACCAGGAAAATTGATTTGCTTAAGGATTTTTTTGTGTGTTAAATTTATTGGGGTGACATTGATTAGTAAAAATTACATAGGTTGCTTAAGGATTTTGAAGAAGGTCTGTAGCTAGATAACTCTTCTAATGTTAATTTTCAGGTTTTAGTAATTGTACTATAATTATGTAATATGTTATCATTAGGGGAAGTCGAATGAAGTATATTCGGTACTCTGCTATTTTTACAGCCTTTCTCCAAGTCTAAAATTATTTTCAAAAGAGAGTTTTTAAAAACAGATAAGGATTTGAGATACAGGAGCCTCTTGTTATCTGAACTCAAAAAACGAGATAGATAATACAGTAACCTTTGCTATCAACTCTCACTATTTGAACTAAGAATGAATAGATTCACATGATACAGCTATTACTGATATTTTTGTTGTGGTATTATTGAAACTTGGTCTTAATAGAATTTTTTATTCCCCTGGACTCAATATTTGACTCCTTGTTTGTTCTTTGTATATATGCTCCCTTAGAGGGCTCCTTCATTTATTGGGCATTTACTGTTCCCCCCAAGTGAAAAATCTGTTCATATCACTAACCTGATTATCTTTATGGTCTGCCTAATTAGTCTCAGGAAAAGTTCCAGCTCTTAAATTTCACTCACAAGGCCTTACCTGTTTTGCTCCTACCTACATCTTCAGCCTCATTTTAAAAACTCTTACCTTCCTTTAAAACACTACAAGGACAAGTTACTTAATCTATTTGTACCTCTGTCTTTTCAACTTTAAAATAGGAATAAGAATGTCTCTTTGGGGGTTGTTGTTATCATGAGAACTAATTAAATTAACATGACATTAATAACAGTATATTGACATTAATCTTAGGTGATCAATACTGAAGCATTCAATCCATGTTATATATTTCTTAATCTAACTGCACATGTGCATTGGGCAGGAAACAAGTAATGAAATACTTTGGGTTGGGGGGAAAACAGGTGCAGCATGTTAAAAATGCTACATAACATCTACTAATAAATATAAGTAATAAGACAATTGGAGACTCATTACAACAAAACATAAGGAAAAAGGAGTCTAGGAATGAACTTCATTTTTCCCACCATGAAACAAATCCATCCCATGAGGGACGTAACCCATTCGTGATTATATTATCCACCTTTGCAATTTGTCAAATCCAGTAAGAGCAAACTAGCCAGAGGTTAGACCAGGTTAATGTTGGACCATTTCCAAGTAATTTGTGATAGGAACTTGTGACATAATCTACCTAATTTATGGTAAGACTTCAGTCTAGTTTTAGGCAGTCATAGTATCACTTCACTTCTGAGCTTAAGTTTCCTAAACTATAAAATTAGGTGTACTTCTTAGGTCCATTGCAAATGTAAATTTCTATTATTTCATGAAGAAGTACTCAAAGGTGAATAATATTAATAGAAGTATCTCGACCAAGCTAAGAGTCAACATTTTGTACTGACAATTATTAAAAATAAATGTTTTTTATTGAATGGGCTTTTCTGACTGAAAAATAAAAATAGACCACAGGAAATTAATTTCTTTTATGTTATTTTAATTTCATGCTCAGTGTAGTTTTACAGGAATGAGGAAATGTGTAGGGTTCACATGCCTTGGTCATCTTGTGTCCTTGAGCTATTGCCATGTGAACACAGAACACCATTTGGGAAAACTAGCTTACTCCTAAACAGGCAGTGAGGTGGTGGTGGTGGTGGTACAGAAACTCACATTGTGAGGCATGGAATAGTGGAACTAGCCCTCCTTTAGCAAGATAATGTCCTCTGCATCCTATTTTTTATACTTCAGAGTGAGATATTGTTACTTCAAATTACTGAGTTTTCATAAGGGGAATATAGTATACTTGCTAATAGGTTTTGCTATATGATAGTCTCCCTGGAAAGAAAGAGACAGACAGAGAGAGAGGGAGGGAGAGAATGAATACAAGTATAGTTTAGAAGATGTTAAATTCCTAATAAATAATAAATAAGGAAATGCTGCAGTAAATCCACATAAGACCGATCTCCCTCCCTCCCCCCTCCTTTGGCTAATGTATTTTTACCACACCCCCCAAATTTAACATTCATAAAATCTTATCATCTAATACACTAACCATATTTATGTTCCTCCCACTTGTTCTAAATGTCCTCCATAGCTTTTTGGAAAACCAGAATCTGGCTAGATACTAACACTTGATATTTATTATCATGTCTCTCTATAATTTTGCTTGTCTTTTCTTTCATAATATTGGTATTTGAAGAGTTCAGGCTAGCTCTCTTGTAGAATGGTCCACAGTCTAAATTTGTTAAATTGTTTCTTTGCGGTTTGATTCAGATGAAATATTTTCAGAGGAGTACTGCATAGGTGATTTTTGTTTTGTTTTGTTTTGTTTTTGTTTTTTGTGGTTTTTTTTGTTTTTTGTTTTTTGTTTTGTTTTTTTTTTTGTTTTTGGTTTTTTTGTCCCTTATTGCATTACCTCAGGAGGCATCTCATGTTAGCCTGTCATATTAGTGATGTTTAGTTCGGTCATTTGATTAAGGTAAGAGAGTCTTCTGGTCGTAAACACCTTTTTCTCTTTGAAATTAAAGTTATCAGTAACCAAAGAATATTGCTCAATAGCAACCTTTCATCCAGTAGGTTTTTGTCATCTACTCATGATCCTTGCCAGAATCTGTTACTACATTAAGTGGTTGCAAAATACTGATTTTTTACTTCTAAGAAAATGTTAAATTTCTAAAAAAAATAGTTCCCATAAGATGACTCTTGGTAATGGTAATCATTTGCTCTTTATTTAGAATCTCTTAGGCAGTATGAAATTCAAATATAATTTTCACCTTTAAAGGTCAAGCACTCAAAAAGTCACGTACGAGCTAAAGCACCAAAAAATTTAGAAACTTTATCAGCAATGTCAGTAATTAGATCTAGACAATTAAATTTCTGTTATTAGTCCCATAGTTGCCCTAGTTCCTATAATTCAGTTGGGAATTAATTCTTTACCTTGTAACTACAGTTAAACACCCTGTGTTAATAGACTCAATGTGCTTCCATTTTTGCAGATTAAGTTGCTGAGCATTCTAAGAAATACAATACAAAATTTGAGATAAAAAACACAAAATTAAATCTGTTTAATTCATATTTCTCTTTCTTGAGGGTTTGTTCTTTAAAAGTTTTTCCAATTACCTAACCTTTATAGCATGTTTTAAGCACAGTACCAAGACACCATAAGAAACCTTTCTAAATGTGTTTCACTATTTGTATTGAACACTTACAGGGTACAGACAAAGCTAACTTATGGGATTAATGGTGTATCCAAAAATAATATTGGAGGTTCTGTGTCTTGTTAGCTAATTGTAGATTGCTCCTAAATTAAAGGTTCATTATGAATAGAGTTCACTATTAACAACTAAGTACTTTTCCTTCATAATTAGAGGAATGCTTCTACTTGATAGTAGGAAAACTTTAATTAAGTAAAAAATACTTTAATTATGATTTTACACTAATTCAGAATTATTTGAAATTATAAGGCCTAACAATTTATAAAACTCAAAGAGCAATAGACTCATTTGAAATATTATCATTCTTGTATAGAAATGGATTTATTCTGACCTTTCTGACTAGTAGAAATATTCATTTTAATTTTTGCTACAGTGAAAGCATCTTCCTTCATTATTCTGCATTTCAGTTTGTCTGTTATTCTGCATTTTAGTTTGTCCATCAAGCTCTTACAGTTTTTAAGGAAAGCTGCCTTGAATATTATCATAAGTAACATTTTATCTGAGAAAAATATCATAAGTATCCTTTGATAGTAGTAACCATTTCTGGTAAAGTTAACATCTTAGATATTTGTTTTTGGGTGTTCAAGTTGGTATTTGATTTTTACCTCTTGAAAATATCTTGAGTACTAAAAAGTGCAGGGCCTGGCAAAGAAAAAAATAGGTATTTGGGGGAAGTTTAATGTGAAACTTCTTATACAAGAATCACTTATATTAGCTGTCTTACCACCTTTCAATAATCAAGGAAGGTTTTGTGGAATTTCTATCTGTTATTAACTTAAATCTATTTATAGAGCTAAAATAGAGCCTTTTTTGAAAAAGCAGTAATATTTTCAAATTATAAAGTTGGTGTCTTATTTTTCTGTTTGCTAAGCTGATCTTTTAGGGTATAGGATTCTATAAACTGTTAAGACAACATTTTAGTGGCAAGGAAAAATAGTATTTCTGGTTAGTGGTATACTTTGTTTCTTCAGGTAGTACAGGTAATGTATGACCCTTGTCTGAAAGTATCCATACAGCACTCCTGTATGCTTATGGAAAGTATGATCTTTGTTTCACAAAATGGGAAACAGAGGCATGTGCTTTACCCAGCAATCACAGGAATCAATAGTTAGAATTTTTAAAAACACACTTATCTACTTATTCAGTATTTTACCCAATAGATGATGAGTTTGTTTTCTGTTTTCTTCATTTTATTTTGCCTATATTTTCATAGTTATTGAAAGTTGAGGTTTTTAAATTTTGGTTTCAGTTTATTCCTTTTTTATAATTTTGCCACTTGAACAAATATAGACAACAAGCATCTGACAGGAGGCAGAATTGTCCTCTGATCACAGTTCTATTGCTGTCTCCATCTGTTGGTATGAAGAAGTAATGCTCTTGCCAGAATAAGCAGGCTCGTTTTAATTTTAGCAAAAACAAATTAAGAAATAAGGAATTATGCTCTTAATGAATTTTCTTTCTTTGTGACAATTAAGTCAGTTTGAAGATGCAAAACTCTCATGGGATGTCAGCTTTTGTAGACAGATGGTCTTTTTTTTTTTAAGCTTTTTGTTGGTGATATTAAAGTGTCAGAGTTATTAAAAATCTGATATATTAACCATAGCTAAATTTCATGCATCATATTTTTTAGGGAATTAGAGGAAAATAATATTATCTCAACTTCTTTCATCATTATGAAGTCAGGCATCAGTATGCAACAAAATTTTAATAGCAAGAAATCTCAAAAATTCTGACAGACTTTGCATGTTCACAGTTCCATGGGTTTTTTACATCATTGCTTCTGAATTGCTAATGAAGAGCTCAACATAGCTTCTGATGCATTTCAGATATTCTGGGTTATGACTGGCTAGAGTGTTACTGACATCACAACATACAGCTGTTGACTTTCTATTGTCTGAGTCCTCGGCAAGTGCTTTAGACTGCTCTAGCAGCGAGAGCTCTCCCAATGCCTGACTAATCAGCTGGCTGTGTGTGCAGTGAGCTCTGGAGGAGCAATGCAGAGTGTCACTTTACAGATACTATGGAAAGTGCATTTTTATTCACTCTCTATGATGAAGCAAATACCAATACAATGAAGGTATGTGACTCTTAGTTCATTAACTAAATGTGTACAAAAGGTAATCAAATATATTAAGAATTATTTATGTTCACTTAGTACCATAATTTTGCTAGGGCATGTATGTGTGGTAAAATCTTACCATGTTTTTGTTTATTTTTGCAAAGATGTATTTATTTGGGTTGATAGAATGAGAACTAGGAGTCATTTACTTATCAGCAATACTATAGTTTCTTCTCCCCTAGCCCCCAAATTTGTGCTAAGGTACTCTTTGTACCTTATTGATAGAGTGGTTTCCGTATATGCTCATTGTATTTGTGTGTAGCAGTGTCATTTGGAAAAATGACTTCTCCTACAGGTTCATCTTAAAATAGACATGTTTTATGGCTTGTGTAATCTTAAACATTTCATTGTGGAACAAGTACAGAGTGGATGAAAGTCTTTTGGAAATTAAAAAAACTAAGAACTTAACTTTCAAACATTGATATGAATTTTTTGTACCATTTTTGGGGGCAAGAGGAAGAATAATTTTTTAAGTGCTTGTAACAGAGCAAAACCTAGATTTATCATTGCTATAATTAGCATTATTAAATACCCCATTGCAAAAGAGAGCAAATGCTAATCAACTGTAATTTTTTAGAACTGATTTCTAATGCTGTCTGAAAATTTTGATATTTACTTTGCTATTTTATGATTCTTCAAAAATGGAATCTCACCAAAGAGTGAGATTCCAGGTGATACTGCATAACTAAAATATGTGCATTAGTGTGTAACTGACTTACATGTTTGTAAGGTTTTTTAAAGTTTTGCTTGCTTTTTACCTGGAATTAGCCAAAATTTTAACAGTATTTGGAATTGCTGTGATATTTTCTTATCCTCCCCTTCCCTCTGTAAAACAACTATTTTGATTTTGAGAAATAACTCATTTCTTTTTTAGAGGCGATAAGGGGGAAAAAAATCACTAAATGACCTTTTATCAATGCTGAATCATTATTCTTTTGTTTCTTTCTGACTCGATACTGTAATTAGGATCTTGGCAATATTAATAGCTGTTATTAAAATTAGGGTCTTTTATTAGATACATTACTTCAACCTAATGTAAGGAGAATTTTATCATCATTTCTTTCTTAAGCTTCAGGTTTTCTTTGAAGTTTTATGTTGAGAACTACAAAAGAAAAAATTAAAATAGCACATACTCTAAATTCTTGCATGCAACTGGTTTTATCCAGCTTTTGTCACATTTCAGTTTTCTCTTTTTTATAACCTTTCCTCTTTTTCATTTCTCTAGGTTTCTGTTTGGTGTCTCTCTGCCAGCCTTCTGGCCCCCACCCCCACCCCCGTCATGTGTGTGTCTATCTGTGTGTGTCTGAGTATTTGCTCTCCCTCTGCCTATCTTCTCTCCGACTCCTTCCCCCGACCTATTGGTCTTTCCTGTTTTGTCTTGATCTCTCTGCCTTTCTGTCTATCTCTACCTGATGTCTCAGTCTCTCTTCCTCTCTGACTGAATCAGTCTGTCTATATGTGTGTGTGTCTGCCTGTCTTCCTTTTCTGCTGATTGTCTTCCTCTTTCTGATATCTCCCTCCCTCTTCTGTCTAGCTATCTCGATATCTCCCTCTGTCTCTTTACTCCTTTTTCAGCTTCTCTCTCTGTCTCTTCCTCCTGCTTTGTCTCTGGTTCTTGATGTCCCCTTCTTCCCTCTTTCTGTCTGTCTGTCCCCCCTACCCTTTTTTTCTTCCCCTCTCACTTTTTTTTTTACTTTGGTGTTCTCTTTCTTCTGACCTTTCTGTTCTTATTTGTGTCTCTCTCAGTCACCCTGACTTCTCTTCTTTATGTCATACAGTCTTTCTCCTTCCATCCCTCCCTCTCTTGGCATTCTGCTCCCTTTTTCTACCCTTGCCCCAGGTCTCTTTCTCTCTCATGTTCAAGCTTTACTCACATACACACAGTCCAAAATTTCATTGTCATACAGATTTTTAGCTTACATTGGAACCAGATCTGCACTTGACATTAATATCCTTTGGTTAATTAATAGGAATTATAGGTTGCATTTTAATTTACGTTGCACTCTGCACTTTAAAAGAAAATCCTGGATAAATAATTAAATGTATTTTAAATAGATTTTACCCTTTACTCAAAATCTTTAATTTTTAGAAACATGTTTCAGGCCTTACAAGTGGATTGAAATGATCACATATTGAAATCATTTAAAATGTTTTTTCTTCCATTTCAGATTGTTAAAATGATTTTCTACTTGTTTTTCAGGGTTCCTAGCAGTTTTTAAATTTTAACTTATCAAGATACTTAAGACAGTGTCTCACTTCATAATTGTGTTCCAGGTTATGGGTAAACTTTTTATTTTTTTATCCCTGTAATGGCCTTTTAAATATATACCATTCTGAATTTTTCAAATGTGTTACAGTGGATATATGTTGGAATTTTTCTCTTTCATTTTTAATGTTTTATTTTGAAATAACTATAAACTCACAGGAAGTAGTACAGAGAGATCCCATGTGTGCTTTTTAAATTTTTTAAATATTTCTTGAATGTTTTCCTCAAGATTTTTTATCTCATATCTCAGTATTTAAAAGAGTCTGAAGAACAAACTTACTTAGCATTTACCTGTTTACATAATAACAAACCTAGCAATTGTCATATTGATTTTATTTTGTATAGCAGGTTAA
Source organism: Lyroderma lyra (assembly GCA_004026885.1). Taxonomy (NCBI): domain Eukaryota; kingdom Metazoa; phylum Chordata; class Mammalia; order Chiroptera; family Megadermatidae; genus Lyroderma; species Lyroderma lyra. The sequence goes on from PVJL010002798.1 coordinate 56,032, forward strand.
GACAACAATTTGTTGAAGACATAGATATCTTAATAGCACTGTGGTTTTGTAATAACTAGCATAACGCTATGAGAGAAGTAAATTCATAGTTAGGTGATACATGTTTAAAAACAAAGACAGATGTGTAAGATGATAAATTTTTCATAGCTGAGTTAAATACCATTTTCACATTTAACTCTCCTCTGAAATTATGTAACAGTTCTCATTTCTATGTTCTTTTGGTGCCTCTACTGCTTGTATAATTCTCTTCTCTGCTATGGTTGTGTGGGACACGAGGTGGGAGTGAAATAGGACCTTTAAATCTTGTCACAACTCCATAGCTGACCAACCATCATTGTGATTTATATATGATCCTTAATAGAGTTAATACAATGATTTTTATTTTTTCAAACTAAGTTCTTCTAAACCCTAGAGTTCCATAGATGTGTTATACTTTAGTAACTAGAGGAAAGCCTGAAGCCCAGTTAATATCTTTCAATCTACACTCATCTTCCCTTTTGACCCAGAGCAAGTTAATGTTAAAAAAAATTTTTTTTCCTGAATACACACACACATACAGTCATCCCTCAGTATCTGTAGGAAATTAGTTCCACAACCTCTCTTGGAGACCAAAGTCCAAGATGCTCAAGTCCCTTTAATAAAATGCCTTAGTACTCCCATATACTTTAAATCACCTCTAGATTACTTACAATACCCAACACACTGCTTTGTAAATACTTGTTTTACTATATTGTTAGGGAATAATAACAAGAAAAACGTCACTACGTGTCAGTACAGAAGACCATCATAGGCCTAAATACAGAGTACACATCAGCAACAACATGGCTTTTTTTAGTATTTTCAGTTTGTGTTTTGTTGAATCTAGAACCTGTGGATATGGAGAACCTCCTATACACATGTACATATATATACATATATGTGTATATAGTAGATACTATATAGTATACTATATATATTATACACACATTTACATATATAGGGTTCTTGGTTCTCAGAGTCTTTACATTACTCCTATTTAATAACCCTTGTTTTATATTTTATATACAATAATTATATATAATGTGCATATATAAAATGTAAAACAAGTGTTGCCAACTAGAATTCACATATGTGGAGAACCAGGAAACCCAAAAACTACCTGCAGAATTGTCTGTGAACATACACATATGCATATATGAGTGCTGCATTTATACATTCCAGTATGCTGATTTGACATCTTTTCTCTTTTTTTCTTTTGTCTTTTATTTTCAATGCTTAGAAGTGGATATAATCTTCTGCAACAACAGGGACTTCCACAAAAGCCTTTTTCAAGTAGTGTGAACATAGGCAGCAACTGATGACTAAGCACATCTGATACCATACTGTGCGATCACCAGAGAGAGATGATATTACTCAGTACTTTGAAAGTGCTAACTAAACCACAACTTCTTTTAATGGGTAGAAAATGAACAACAAAAGTTGAAGACTGATTTCCCCAGTGAGCTCCAGTGAGACAATTATAAAAGAAAACCACAGAAATATATTAAGTGTTAATAACCACTAAAACAGTTTGATGTGATGGGCGTAGCTAAGAAATATAGCCATTAAAAATCACATCTGAAATATATTAGACTCTGAATTTATTCATTTTGTGCAAAGCCATAGGAAGTTGAACCAGTCAAATTGAAAAGAAGTTACATTTGCTCACTCACTGAGTAGTGTATAGTGTGAATTTCTAGAGATCATGAGGTTCTTAGCGGTGTTCACTCATGCCTAGCAGGAGCATCTTCAAGCAATAAAAGTGTTTGCGTACATCCTTTATTGAGATTGAAGGTAGATGATGGCAACTAAGAGACAACACCTATTCTACCTCAAGCTGTTTTTAAGCTATTTTTACTGACCACAAAATGCTCTGACCGAAAGAAGAAATAAAACATTTTTGAGCCTTTTTCCCTGAACATAATCGCTAGGTGCTTTCTTAAAAGAGAGTTGTGATCCTTTGTTAGAAAGAATGCAAAAAATAAAAAAAGGAAGAAAGAATGCAGTTTGCAATTCATGAAGTGAAGGATGACACCTTAGTAGTTCTAAAAAAGAATGGCTGTCAATTGTAACCTAAATTAAAGTCTTACACATGTAACAGATTTTTGTCATAGAAGAAAATAGGTTATGTTTAGATCTACTGATTCAATTACTAGAGAATATGAAGTTTCATATGTTGATGAAACACATTCAGCCATCAAAGAACCTTTGGGTAGATTAGATGAATGTGCCAGGAGCCCAGCATGACTTTTGTTAAGACCCTTTGATGACAGAGTTTAAGACTTTTAAGGCCCTCAAAGAATTTTCATTGTGAACCTATGATAAGAATGAAATGGTAGGCATGGGTACAAAGTACAGAGATAAATTCGTTTAGTTACATTAGTAGTACCTAGGTGGGGAAATCAAGTGAAATAGAATTTCGAAGGAGTAAACAAAATACCACATTAGAGTGTAGCTGATAACACCAATAAAGACTGAAGGTTTCTTATAGGATGGCCTAGCACTAACCACAGTCTGTGTAAAGCATATGCCTTCTCATTGTTGAATTAGGAATGTCTGAATACGGAAACAGATTATGTTCATGATGATGTTCACTTTTATTCATGAACTATTAAACTACATATATTGTCACGTTTATTATCATGCTGTGAACCTAGCACAAAATACATTAGTAAAGAATGTAATGTATGAGACTAGACTGCAAAAGATTGGTAATGTCATTGACTTCTGACACCAACTAACTCAGTGTTAGGACAAACTTCACAGTTTAGGGGCACAGTTCTTCACAAGTTTGCCCTCACTTAAGACCAGTTGGCTACAAATTTGAAGGTTCCCATTACCCCCTCAGGTTTGGTATAATAATTCACTAGAAAAACTTACAGAACTCAGAATAGTCCTATACATACGATTACAGTTTTATTATAAAGAATACAAATCAGACCAGCCAAAAGGAGAGAGAGACATAGGGCAAGGTCTGGGGCAGTCCTAAATGCAGAGCTTCCTTTGTCTTCCCTGTGGAGTTAGGATGTGTTATTCTCTCGGTGCAGTGATATGTGACAATATGAAGAATGTATTTGTCCAGAGATGCTCACCCAGACTTCAGCATTCAGACTTTTTAGATAGGCACAATTGATTGAATCATTGGCAGTTCATCAAATTCAGTCTCCCACCCTCCTTCCCTTCCCAGAGGTCAAGCTGGTATCACATGACTCAAAGTCCCAACTTTCTAACCACAAGGTTAGTCTTTCTAGTGTGACCAGTCCCCATCCGGAGTCATCTCATTAGCATAAACTAGAGGCCCACCGTGAGTCACCTCACTAGCATAAACTGTCAGGCCCACCATTAATAACAGAGACACTCCCATCTAGAAATTCCAAGTATTTAGAAGCTTCCTTCCAGAAAACAGGGACAAAGGCCAATCAATTCTTGATTATACAATATCTTATATAATATCTTATTGTCTAGTTATTGATAGTGTCTTTGGTGTTCTCTGTTAGGAAAATAACTTACTTTTCTGGTTCTCATTATTCATAAGATACATCATGAGGTCAATTGAATAAATAGGTGTTTCTCCCTCTAACCAGTTCCCCCTCTTGCCAGTTCCATAGCTTAAAAGCATCTCTAAATAGATAACATACATTTAAAGAATAAAGTATCATCAAATCAAACTCAATATGGAACAAAAGTCTACAGTCTCTCTTCTTATATGCCCTTTATCTTAAGTTCTCTTGTATCCTCATTTCTTTGCTCAGTTTCCAGGATTCTAAACCTTTGCATGTTCTTTTTTGTTTCCCAAAGCATGGTCAGATGGTAAGACCATCCTTTTTTTCCTCCGTGTTGTCTTTATAAAAGATTTCATTATGTGCCAAGAGATCTTACTACAACCTGATTTATTTTCATGCTGCATTTAACACGTGCATAGGGAGCTCCCCGTAATTCTAGACTATGGTAAGTTTAGAAGGCAAAATTCCCCCCCCCGCCCACTAGCACTCTTTTAGGAGGTAATTAATAAAGACTTCATGTATAGTTATTAATCGCCCTGCATTGTTTCTTGCCTTCACCTGCCAATATCTAAATGCCTTCAGAATCTCAGCAGGTTATCCCATGGTTCTCCAAGGTCTTTCCCACGAGCTCACAAACAGCCCTTTCATGCTCCTGCAGTTGCATCCTTCTCTGGGCCACTGCCACGTTTGCTAGTGCTTGCCATAAATTTGCCCATGTCACTGCTAAAGCTCTATCTGCTAGAGCTCCCAGCATCATGAGTCTTCGGGGTACTATATTCACTAGAATCTTGTGTGCTGAGCTTGATCACCTGGACACCGTGAGCCATTTGTCTCCGGCTTCTCCCCTGCTTTGGTTCTCTAATGAAAACTCTTCCTTTAGCTTCTGCTTTGGCTCAAACAAGGACCCCTGCCACATAAAGATATGTGAGTATGTAGAGTTCTATTAGTACTCTGCATTCCTAATTTCTAACTTCTTACATTTTACTTTGGCCGTTATTAGACTTTTTAAGCACTGTACCACACTGTGATGTAAAGTCAGATCTGGAAATGGCTCTGAAAAGGCATTTAACCTGTTCTATAGCCAAGTAGCATCTGAGCTGTCTCATTTAAATTACTCCCATTGCACTGACCTCAGTTAAAGAATTGCAGAAATCTTCAGTCTGGTCATCTACATTCTTCTCCCCAGAAGGACTGTGCCTAATAAGTCCTGGATGTTTGCATCAGCCTTAATGACCCTCCCCTTAGAGAGTTACTCCAGGTGTTTGTCCTCGCCCACTGTTCTCCCCAAACTCCACAGCCATCTCAACGTCCTCACTTCTGGCAGATAATGTAGGTAAAGTAGAATATAAAACATTTATTAAGTATGAATTTCCTGTTTCCTGCCACATTCCCTTCAGTTTCTGAGGACAGTAAACATTTTAAAGGCTTATCCCACCATTTATGCCTCTGACCCTGTTTTTTCATTTTTTTCCATTTCAGCTTTTCCTTCTCATCCTCATCCTATTTTCCTCTTAAACCCCCCACCCTCTCTCTCGCTTTCCTCTACTGACTTCCCTAGTTTACACCCTTTTCATCCTGACAGTCTTCCCCTAATGTTGCATCTCCAGTAGACTCTTTGTGGTCCTCCATCTGCCTGCTCACCTCTTAAGGATTTGGTGTTCCCGGTGTATTCTATCCCAAATCCACTTTTGTTACTCTGACTCCTAGGCAACTTCATCTATGTGGATAGTTCAGAGCTTTCATCTATATAGTAAGTCTGCCAAATAAATGGCATCAACTCTGCCTTCTCTCCTTAACTCCAGGTCATCCAACTCCCTGTTAGATTTCTCCACCTGAGATCCTGAAGACAACTTAAATTTACTGTGTGAAAAACTGAGATCATTGTTCTGCACCAAATCTTTTTTCTTCCTCATTTATTTCCTTTCAGTGGGTAGCGGCACCACCTACACTACTTCACTGTGTCCTGTTGTAACTATTCCAACTATCACAGCCCCAGCCTTTTCCCTGACCACCCTTGCATCTAATTGGCTTCCCTCAATTAGTTAACTTTCTGTTATATTAACCTCTTCATTTCTAGTGGCTGTATATATAGGTAGTAGCTAATGTAACAAGGGCTTTTGAGCCAGACTACTTGAATTTAAATCCAAACTCTGCCACTTACTATTCTTGCAGTCTTGGACAAGCTGCTTAATCTTTCTCTGCCTCAGTTTTTTCATTGGTAAAATGGGGATAATCAGAACACCTACCTGATAGGGTTGTTATGAGAATTTAATGAATTAATCAGTGAAAGCATTGGAAATAGTGTTTACTGAATAATAAGTAGCTATTTGAGTTTGCTGTTAATACTGGTTTTAAAGTACATATCATAACCAGTAAGTACCTTGTTTATTTTGTCTGCAATTGAATAGTGGAATCCTGCCTGCCTGGTTCACTGCTATATCCTCAGCACTTAGATCAGTGCTTAGCCTTTAGTATGCAGTCAAAAGATTGGAATGAGTGAATGAATGAAATCTCTTTTTTCCTTTTCGGGTTTCACCTTGAACTCATTAATTTTGATGCCTAAGGTGATTCTGCCATTTTTTGTTTCACCTCTTCCACAGCAGCAATACTGTTTATCTAGTTCAAATTCTTTGTCTAAATTCTACTCACTTTCTGTCACAACTCTCATAGTATTTTACCTGCTAGAACAGAATTTATCTGTATTGTAGCTAAAATAATTCTCCATGACTTCTCTTAAAATAAATTCTTCTATTATTCAGACTTTCATGTTTCCCATGAAATCAAGACTGAACTTCTAATCTTAACCTCAAATATATCCACCCTTTGATGTCCTTCTCCTGTTGTTTTTAGAGCATTATTAGTGGAAAATGTCAAGACTAGAAAAAGGAGCATTATAATAAACATTCAATATTCACTAAGAATTACCATACACTAATCTTTTCTTGTATTTGCTACAGGTCTTTTTTTAAAGAAATAACATAATAGCATCACTGAAAGTCCCTTTAAGTATTCTAACATTCATTTAAGAACTTACGTTGACGCAGCTTTATTTCATTCATTTTAATTGTTTTATCATATTGTGCAATATGAATATACCACAGTTAATCTTTTTTTTAAGTCAATTTCTCTATTGGTAAACATTTGGTCTTTTCCATTTTTTGCTTTTAAATAAAACAAAGTAGTGAGTATTTTTGTACTTATCTCTTCATACACATTTGAGTCTCTTTAGTATGTAGATGCAAAAGTGAAAATGTTGGGTCCTAGCATATGAGGAATTTAAATTTCGTTCGACATCACAAAGTGTTTACTAAAGTGAACTCACAGTGTTGGAGAAGTCCTATTCCCCATGCCCTTGCCAGCTTTACATATCATCAGTTTTTTGTCTTCAACCTCAGTTAGGTCCGGGGTAGGGGCAAAAACCAGAATTACCTTCTAGAGGGTGGTCTCCTTGTGGTACAGGCTTCCCCCAGTAGGTGATTATTCTAGGAGCCCATCTGCATCAGTGCACCAGCTGACTCTGTGAGAGCTGCATTAGGCTTCAGTGAATTTTTTTCTGCAAACACTTTCAACACATTTGCCCACATCATAATGGGTGATTTACAGGGACAACGTGCTGCATGACAACACACCTGCCTGCACCATGCTGAGGGTTCAGCGGTTTTTGACCAAAATGGCACGATCCTCATGCCCCACCCTCCCTGTTCACCTGATCTCATTCCAAGCAACATTTTTTTGTTTCCCCAGATGACAGATGTCCTCAAAGGGGAAACATTTTGCTGATGTGGAAGAGGTTAAACAAAAAATGGCAGAATCAGGAGTTCCCTGGTGGTGTAGTGGCTAAGGCTTCGGCACTGTCAATGCTGTGGCCTGGGTTCAATTCCCAGCCAGGGAACCACCCACATTAAAGAAAAAAAAAAAAAAGGCAGAATCACCTTAGGCATCAAAATCAGTGAGTTCAAAAACTGTTTTGAGCCTTGGAAAAAGTGTCTTGATAGGTATATTGTATCAAACAGACAGTACATTGAAGGTGATTAAGTTTAAACATGTAAAAATAAATGCACAATTTTTTATAAATACCAGGGTTTTTTTGGATCCACCCTCATATACTCTATTTCCAGTAAATGAACTTTTTCATATCTTTCCTGCTTGTCCACTCAGAATACAACACATTCATATAAAATTTTACCTCTTCATACACCTTTTAACTAAAAGTTATTCATCTTATAGTCTTGTAGGACCCCACTAAAAAATTATTTCCTCCCGTTCTTCTACTTACCAAAAGTCTTTCCCTCTCAAAATCATTTTATATAGGGTTGGACAGTTAATTTCACAAACTCATCCTACTGAAAGTGCTATATACCTCATTGCTAAATATCACTATTGTCACCTTCTAAGTACTCCCCTTAGGAAGCTATGCACTGATGCCAGTGCCTAGTTTACCCTTCAAAGCAATTTTGTAACTCTTTTTTCTGGAATGTCCATCAGAGCTGTCGTCATCCCCAAATTCTGACAGTTAAGCTCGTGAATTTGCCACTGTGCACTTACATTGGCAACACTATACAAACAACTCTATAAGGTGTCATAACCTTGGCAAGGTTATGGGCTGACATAAAAGAAGATCACCAAGTCATGCTTTGCCCAGGGTTAGATATGGCTTAAAACAGAAGTGATGTTGAAACATCCTAAGCCAAGTCATGGGTGTGCTATCTTTTCAGTTCAGGAGAGGGCCAGACGAGTTGGGTGAAGTCTCAGAGCATCATGGCAAGGTAAGTTCAGTAAGATGGGGTTCCAGTGAGTCAGCAGGGTGGAGCACAGCATTTATGCCACCGTCTTGGATCTCCTTTTAGTGGTGTCAGTTTATAACCTTAGGAGAAGTGGATGGATGTAGGTGTAGGTAGGTCTTGTGCATTTGGGTTATTTTATAAATGTTACTGAGTACATTTTTTTCTCTAAGGGAAAAAATACAGCACTGTGTCCATGTAATAAAATGACATTGAATAGTCAGGTAGTCAGTCATATAGGAAGAACAATGCAGTGTCTTTGCCAAATTCTGTCCATGTAACCTCAGTGACGTAACTTTTTCCTCCTCAGTAGTCATGTAGAGAGGACTTTATGTTTGCCTATAGGAGCCAAATTTCTTTCCCACAAAATAATTAAGTGAATTTATGATATTTTGTTAACCTAGAGTAAACTGGGTTTCATTGTGTGAAATTAGAGTATTTTTTTGATTGCCCAACTTTTTTATTATGATATAGAATCAAAAATTAGGCCCTAGGGAGTTCCCTGATGGTGTAATGGCTTAAGGCTTTGGTGCTGGTGCTGCCAGCGCTGCGGCCTGGGTTCGATTCCCGGTCAGGGAGCTACCCACATACCAAAAAGCAAAAAATAAAAAAAAAAATTAGGCCCTAATCATAATGCGATCCTTTAAATCATCAACATCAGTATTGCCTGTTTGCTGCTGAAAATTCTTATCTGAAGTTTTCACTAGAAAACTATGTATGCTAGTCTGCCTTACTAAATGTTGGTCCTAATTGTGCCCTGCCTTGTTACCTGAGGAAGGTACTTAACTATGCAGATTTATTGTTTATAAACTACTGGACTAAACATTGCTCCATAGCCACAGCTGAATTCGTATGCCAGCCAGGTTCACATAGTTGGATACTTAGATCGAGAGAGAGATTGAGTTCAAAAGTTCAAAAGTTTAAGAGAAACTGGATGGTTCTGATAATTAATAGCAATTAGCTCCTCTGACCATTAATAGAAAGTTAATAGTGTTGTCTTCCTCAATACAGAGAACACTATATAGCACCTATCCATATGAAAATGATGAGTTGACTTTCCACCTTGAACACAATGTTAAGGAGTTAATACGTTTATAAGTACTTTGGAGATAAAGGTGCTGTATAAACCCACATTGGCCCTTTTCTTGGTCCATACAAAAAGTGATCCAGCATTGTGTGCAAGATCTTGGAGTGGAGCACTTGTCTGCCCCTTTGATGGTGTTCTGGTTCCCATACTTACTAGCTCTGTGATCTTGGAGAAATCACTTAATTGCTCTATGCTTTTGTTTGTTTCCTAATCTATAAAACAATGGATTAATAAGACCTGCTTTTTAGAATTGTTGTGAGCTTTAAATGAATTAATTATGAAAGGTATTAGAGCTGTGCCTTTCCAGGCAATAACTGGCCGTTTTGGTTCAGAATGATTCATTTATTTAGTTGGTTGTCAAGTGATAATTGCATAGTAGCAAGTATTGGGCATACCAATTGGTGGTACAACTTTGGAAAAGTCGTTCGACCTCTCGACAGTGATACCTTGCATGGTAAATTCTAAGATTGGACTAGTTTCTAAGGCTTATTGGGGTTCCTTAAGACCTTGGGATCCTAAGAGGATCTTTGAGTCCTCTTAGAATTCTCAGGGTTTACCCTTTAACATTTAGCCTCTTTTCTTCCTCATTATCCCTTGCAGTTACTGTTTAGCCTGTGCATTATTCATTTCTTAAATGGATCACAACATTGCTTTTTTAGAATTTCAAATTTAAAGGATTGTTGATTAAATCACAAAGTCACTATGCAGAGAACACAAAAATATTAGGCAGCTTAGTGAATACTGCCATCTTGTGTCTACCATTTTATGAGAGACAGTTAAAGATGAGAAAAATTATATTGAAGTAATTTTTACACTTGATCTTAGTCAAAAGGCCAGGAAGCGTGATGTAATTTTTGTATTGTTTGGTTTTGGTTGTCAACAGAGCACAAAATGTCAGGCAGCTTTGGCTAGAAGTAAATTGCAAAGTTTTATTCAAGGGTCTTAAATTTGCAAATCAGAAACACTACCAGGTAAAACCTAGAATGTTTCAAAGAAAAGAGAAAAGAGTTCTTATGGTAAAAAGTACATTCTTTAGAAGAATCAATAACGCATTCTTAGCCTCCGGATTGGTCTGAGATGTTATCTTCAGATGTCCCGTGGTCTGGATAATGGATGTCAGGGGGTATGGACACATGAACATTGTTTTCTGAGTTCTTCAGAGGGTTACGTATAGGATTTATATATATCTCCCGTCATTGATACACTACCATAAAGTTCAAAAGTTTAAGTTCCTAGGCTAGTTAAAGCAAAAATACAATCATTTCCTTATGCCTCAGCCTTCTTCATATTAGTAATTTAGCACCTTGACCATAGTGACTTCATTTTATTATTCACTCTTTCCTCATAGTGGAACTTTAAAAGAAATAAAACATCCAGTCACTTGATTTAGTGGCCCAGGAACCTTGTTCAGATTGAAATGACAGTGTCGTTTTAAAAAATAACCGACATTTGTTTATGATACCTTCTTTTCTATTATTCCTTATTCAGACACAGTACAATGTAAATGTGAAAACTAATGTGAATCTGTATCAGGGTTCTAAATAATTATATTTCAAATAGTTTTTGAAGTTAGTATAAGATGTAAATTGTTCTATGATGCATACTTGGCAGTATTCGTATTTTATCTCTTTGTACTTAGACCTTATTATGCTCAGTTGTTTCACCTTAAAATTGTACTATTCTGTTTATTGACAACAAAATTGTCGAAGGAAGGTGGAATAGTTATTAATAGGTAGGATTTTTAGAGTTACTTGCTATGATGTGTTTACTTTCACCAAGGAAATATAAAATGAAACTGACTTTAAAAGCAAATGACAGAGAGAATTTTGGCATTGATCTTTCAGATGTCTTTAAAAATAGTCATTTCATCCTTTATAGACATTTCCTTTTAACAGACAATGTGGGTTTCTTTGAAAATGTTAAATGGCTTAATACAAACCCTTTGTTCTTTTAAAAATCTGGAGTGTGCTGATTATTCAAAATTACAGTCTTCTCTTAACTCCACAGAGTTGTTCTGGAAGTCATAGTTCTTGGAGTCAAGGGTTCTTGGTTATGATCTTGGACAAGCCTTTTTTTCCCCTTATCTATAAAGTGAAGGTAATATTTCCCTTATAATACTGACCACATACCAGTTTCTTATATGTTAGTTCCTTCGCTTTCTTCTTCCTTCATATTTTACTTCTAAACTCTCCAGGTGGCCTCAGGCTCACAAAACTCATATATGTCAGAGTTAGTTGTAATTAAGTGTTCTGACTCTCGTTTAGTAAAGGAAAATAACAAAGTCACTACTAGAAATGTTTTTAATTTCTGAATTACTGTGTGGTGGTCCATTTTGACTTGGCTATTTTGTTAAAGTGTTTTTTTGTTTGTTTTAATTTCAGGCCACTGAAAGATATGATATATTTGATCCAAGACAGTCCTTTTCAGCCCAGAAATCTACAGTGGTGACAAGGACATGGGACTCCTTCAGCCAGATTCCAGATGGTTTAATACAATTGACATCCTGGCTGACAACTGTGAAAAAGAACCTTGGATTATTTTATTTTATTTTTGTGGAACACCACAATCCCAAATCCATAGGACACATCAGGTAACTTCTCTTGTCACTTGAGAAAAGCACATCCTTTTTTCTTTTCAAATATTTCATATAAAAAACAAGGAGCTAGAGTATTTTAAGTAACTCTTCCCCACCTTAGTAACCTTATTGTTTTGAGAATGAACCAGTTAATCTTGGTATGGAATATAATTAGGGAAGACATGTTTTTTATTCAGTTAAGTCTACTTGTAACTTTGAATTTCTCTCTCTTTTTAAACTTTGCAGATGTATTTATGGATTTATTGAATCTATTCAGGTGCTTAATTGTAAAATATTCCTTCAAGAAAAGAACTCTTGAATTTTTCAGGTTTATATAGGGAAAACAAGTTACAGTGTTTTCTCCCCTCAAGATTTTTATCATGAAATTTTCAGAAATATAGAAAAGTTAAAAGAATTTTACAGTAAACAACCATATAACCACTCCTAGATTCAACCATTACCATTTTATCATACTTTAACCTTTATCTGTCCATCTGTATCCATTCCTCTATCTAGCCATCAACTTCTCTTTATTTTTTGATGCATTTACAAATAAGTTGTTTTGTTCTCAACACAAAAATATATTGTAGTTACGTGGGATAATGGATTGTGATGATCATTTAGCAGTATATGTGTGTCAAATCATCATGTTGTACACCTTTAACTTACACATTGTTATATGCTAGTCATATCTCAGTAAAGCTAGGGAAAAACTTGTTTACATCAAACTCTGTTCTTCAAGTTCACATTTCCTGAAATGACAGCTACCTTCTATATTCTTATTTTACATCCAGTATAAAGTCCCCAGTGTTTTCTTAAACTCACTAAAGACATGAAATATATGGCATCTTATGTATTTGCTCTCCTATGGAGTTCATATACTAGAGCATCTGGTAATATGTGGTGTTTGGCACTGAAGCACATAAGTCAGGAGAAATTTTAATGCTTGCTTCATAATTCCAAACAGTTATTAATACAGATTCACAAATGTTTTGTATAGAATGTTGCTCTTTACTTCTTAAATCATTTCCTTTCAGAATTGCAGAGTAATTTAGGAAGTTTGGAATTTTAGAAATCTAGATGAAGGCTATGATAGGAAAACATTTTTCTCACAGGATAATACTCATACGAGATCTGACCATTAAGTTCATGGACTCATCCTAATAAAAGTGTTACATACCTCATTGCTGAATATCACTACGGTACCTTCGAAAAACTCCCCCTTGTCAGTGCCTAGTCCACCCTTCATGGCAATTTTGGAACTTTTTCTGGAATGGTCATCATAGCTGTCGTCATAGTATCCTTGATGTCCTACACTTGATCTTAGTTAGCCAAAAGGCTGGGAAGCAATACCCTTGATGTCCTAAATGTCATCAAACTGTTTTCCCTTCAGTATTTTCTTTATCTTAAGAGTAAAGAAAAAAGTCATTATAGGCCATATTAGGTGAGTAGAGAGAGTGTTCCAATACAGTGGTTTGCTGGCTAAAAAGTCCTTCATAGATATTGCCGTGTGAGCTGGTGCATTATCATGATGCAGGAGCCATGAGTTGGAGAAAAGTTCAGGTCATTTTCATCCAACTTTTCATGCAGCCTTTTCAACGCTTCCAAATAGTACATTTAGTTGACTGTCCAGTTGGTCAAATTCAGAATGAACAATTCCTCTGATATCAAAAAAGGTTAGCAACATCATTTTTGACTCTTGATTTGCACTGGTGGGATGTTTTTGGTCGTCGAGAATTGGCTGACTTCCACTGTGCACTTGGATGCTTTGTTTCAGGGTCATATTGGTATACCCAGGTTTCTTCACCAGTGATAACATGGTCCAAAACATGGTCTTGCCTCTCCAAAAGGTCTTGGCAAAATTTGACTCTGCTTTTGTTCATTAGTGAGCTCCTTCAGGACCATTTTTGCACACACCTTTCTCATGACAAGATTTTCAGTTCAGATTTTCCTGTTTCTCTATTTCTTGGTCTGCTATGCTTCTCACAGTTAGCTGACGATTTTGAAGCACAATTTGAAGAATTTTTGCAATGTTTTCATCATTTCTGCTCGTTACTGGCTGCCCTGACCTCTCTTCATCAGTGACACTTTCTCTGCCCTCAGGAGAATGTTTAATCCACTTGTACACTGCCATTTTCTTCATGGCATAGCACTGCCAATGCAAGCCCATGGTGGCAAGTTAGCGAACTTAATTGTCACACCTCATAATAGCCCTTTAGACAAAAAGGCCTTTAATGCGATGTAAATATACATTTTTAACTCTCCAGCCATTACCTTCCATCTCAATATGACTCATTTCTTGCTGTTTTTTAAGAACTTTCACAAGTAGTATGTGCATCAAAATCACCTGATACCCTAATTATGGCGCTTATCCCATTGTATTATGATTATTTTTTTAATTTGAACATCTCTGTTACTAAACTGTATACTCCTTGAAAGCAGGAATTTTGTTGCTATCTGGGTATATTTCAACATTATTCCTGGAACATAGACTACTCAGTCAGTATTGTACAGTAATTGAATGTAAGAAATGTTCCAGACTAAATTAAACATTTTTTTCTTGCTAAGGCTTCAAGTTCCTTGTAGAATTCTAAAATAACCTTTGCTGATGAGGATGTCTGATACTGTTACTGTAAAAAATGAAACTGAAACAATGAAGGATTTGGCAGCAGAAGTGAAAGATACAACTAGAGTTGAAAATCTTACCAAATCAGAAAACTATGGGAAGATTTTGGCAGAGAAGAATGAACGTTGTATTGACAACAATATTGATCTGCAGGTAAGCAGGATTTTCTCTTTGGCTACAAATACTGATATTCAATATATAGCTGTACTCTTCTTATAAAACTCATTTTCAGGGTTCTAAAAGGGTAAGTTGACCCACTGGGACATGCTTAGCAGCTGGTTTTTGAGCCATCTGGATTAGCTTATTAAGTCTAGCTCTTGGATTTGTTTGTATCATATAATATAATTCTTTCCATTTGTATGTGGCCAATACACTTTTTAAATGATTTTCTACTTTTTTATTCCATCTGCACGTATCAGTATTGTGAAAATCCAGAATTTAATTTAAGAGCTCTTAAAGAATAGAACAGAGAGATGGAAACTACAGAAGTTCTGTTGGTGAAAACAGCCTTGAGAGGAAGTAGTCAACCGTAACTGAGAAAAAAGATTGGTGGGAGAAAAGTCATTTGAGGCTTTTGATGTTACACATACATGACTCAGAACTAACCACTGACAAGGCTTTTAATTTCAGGCATAGGTGGAAATTGAGGAGTTGGCCAAAGATTCCAGATAGGTAAAAATCATTTCAAGTAGTATTTAAAGTTCTAAGTGGTCCAGTTATCTGTTATATAACAAATTACCACAAAACCAAGAGCTAACAATTTTAAACTGGAAAATTTGCTAAAATACTATTGCATTTTGTGTTTTAGTATCTCATGATTTGTGAGTTAGGTAAGGGAACATGGGCTTGGCCAAGTGGATTTTCTATTGTACAAGGAGATAAAAGAGGGCCCTCGCTGATAAATTTAACTGGCAGATAGGGTGCCCTGGTAGGTCCAAAACTGTTTTACTCACCTTATCTGGCACCTTGGTGCGAATGGCTGGAATGTAGGCTGGCTGGAACTGGGAGCACTTACGTCTACGTATGGTCTTTCCAGCATGTAAGTCCAGGGTAGTAGTCAGACTTATTTACAGGTCTCAGAAAGAATGTTCAAAGAGCCAAGCAAAGCTGCAAGCTCTTTTGAACTGGGCTCAGAAGTCTCAGAATGTCACCTCCATTGTTGTCTCTTGACATTAAAGCCAGCCCAGACACAAGAGAAGGGAAATTAGACCCTTCCTCTCAGTAGAAAAGACCTTTAATCTACCACAAAAAGTTATCTCAAAATACTACCTTTAACACTTCTATTTCAGTTTAGCCCAGTGAATAAAAAGAATCCTACTTCAGGAGGAAATACTCTGTTATTTTTCTCTATATCCTAAAAACCTTGAGGTGTTCATGCCAAAAATTAGACCTTCATTTTTTATGATAAGTAAAGAAACCTTTTTTAAAGGCTACTTCATTCTTTTATTCAGTCAAAAACTGTTTATTCTCAATTAAGTGCCAGAAGTGTTAAAAAAATAAAAAATGATAGCACTTTGTATAGCTATAAAAATGCATTTAGGCTCCACTGATTAAGTATAGTCAAGTGGTAATTATGTAAGCAATTGGGAGGAATAACATTTTTTCTAGTCATTTTTAGTAATAGCACTTTTTAAAACAAAAAAATTGCATGCCTGCCTGCAGTCATCAGTACACTCAGGTGGTGACTGTGTGCCTTATCCTGATTAAATCAGAGAAAATCCTAAATTCTATGGCATTTGTGATTGAAATACTAAAAGATTTCCTTTTAATCTGTCTTTTTATATCTAATGTTCACTCTTCCAGGCTATGCTTATCAAAAAGCAATAATTTGTATTATTGCACTTCCTACTGTGTCTGTTGTATTGCCCTTGGCAGTAAGCACAAAAACGTTCTGATGACCACTGTTAGATGGACCACTGTAGAATGGCCCAGTTGTTCATACTTTAGGAAACTTTCCTGCATTTCCCAGGCACTTACTGAAAACCTATTCTATGCCAAGCAAATACTATAGTAAGCAAGAATGTGCATGGTCTGTGACATCATGTTCCATATGACTTGATGACTGTAAAGATGGGAAGGAGGGACAGAGAGTATGAGAACCTGTTTTATATGGATCCAATGAATGCTATATTCATTGTTTATTCAAAATGTTTATTAAGAATTTACTGTAGGTGGGAATATATAGTTACTCTGCTTGGAGCTTTTTGAGGTCCAAGATGCCTCCATGCAAGTGTCTGGCAAGAAACTTAGAGTCAAAATAATTTACACAAGGAAATTTTCAGTAATGGAAACTGGGAATGGAAGTATACAAAATGAGAAATAATTTTTTCTCCTAATATAATGTAAAATAAAGTCAACTTTTTAAAACATCAATAGGTAATAGAGTGTCTTGTTAAAAAGAATCTGATTTATATAAAGTTACCTGGAGTTACCTATTATGAAATGTCTTTTTTATAACATATTACTAGACATTTCATCTTTCTTTGGTGCTTCTAAGATACAGTCTAAAGGTTTAATTTTATAATAAATAGGAACTACTATTTTCACTCAAATTTAGATGTATGTGCCAATTAATATAGGTTTCCTGTTAAGAATTTGGAATAAACCAGTATATTCTCTAATTTTCTTTCTATCATTCTGAACGTCAGCTACCATGTGTGTAACTTAAGTCTCTTGTCTTGCTTCAGCATAGTAATATTTAAACTGACTTAGGAAAATGGAAATGTCTTCCTAAAGAAACATACACATTTCATCCATTTCCAAGTCCTTTAAGTTCCTGACCATCCCCTTACTGTTTTATTTAGAAAAACTCATTTTTAAATGAAAGGATGTCATAACTTCTTTAAAACTTTGAAAAAAATCTCATGATTTTTCTACTATCTATTAAGGATACAGCATTTACAAAAAAAATAATTTTATCAAAGTATGGATAGGCCAGCAGACATCACCTTGGATGGTTCCAAGAGAGATTATCTCCTAGAGCTCCTTGACCAATTTTTTTATAAATCTGCTTTCGTGATGCTTACTCTTTAAAAAATGTTACTTAGTTTTTTATTCAAAGTTTTGTTTTGGACTATAATATTTTATAGACTTTTTAATACTTCTTTCTTAAGAATACTTTAGAGCTAATTGAAGCAGCCTGTTGTTTGCATTAATGTCAAGAAGTTAACTTTCCCACATAATTGCTATGGAATTGTTAATCATGAAGCCAAATAATTGTGCAAAGCATTTTTGCATAGTAAGTTGTCTACTGTCACACACTATTTCTGTCACAAATTTTAAGCTATGATCATTAAGTATTTGGAAGGTTGCGGTGGCGAGATGTCTGTTTTTAATTCCAGAAAATTTTTAATTTGCTAGACTACTACTAGTCTTTAACATAGGATAAATTGGAGGGGTACAGTTTGCTTCGTGTTCTTTTGTATAACTTATTTAGATGGCCCCTAATGTTTGATTTTCTCAGGGATAGATTTCTCAGATTAAATTTAGGTAAATTACTTGTGTTGATTGTATTGTCATTTACTTGACACGTAACATTAGGAATCTTACGTTTTGTTTACTTATTAAAGGTTTGACTTTCCCTTTTTTTACAATTATATCTTTGTACTTGACAAATGCTTTATCTAGGGGTAGTCATCTATACATATGTGCATATAAACACAATCTAAAACATATTTTGGAGCGGTTCAAACAACAGTTTCTCTTTCCATAAGCTATTTACTGAACAATAGGTGGCCAGTTCAAATTGTGTTGGTAACCCTTGTTGTGAAGGAAATAAAAGAACTGACTTTTGTTAACTAGGCTTTATGTGCTGGAGTGCATAAACAGTTTCTGATATTTATGAGTGAATTTTTTGTGCACATAGGTATTTGAAGTAGGTGTTTAGTATATTCTCAGTTTCTGTAACCAACCCTTTGATAATCAAGATGAGACTTTTACGTCTTTGTATCTCCCACGTTCTATTGCGTTTTTTAAGGCAAGGAGAATGTAGGGTAAATAAGGGTCAAGAAAGCAATGGCAATTCAGTAATGTTATTAGAAATACTCCAGATACAGGCCGCACTTCTCCAACAGTGAGGTTAGTGAACATCAAATTCCGGATTTGATGGAACATGAAGAAATTTCTGTTTAAAGGATTGAATAAATTCACATCTATGTAAAATCCTATCTTTCTTAACTATTTTCCTATTTGTCTAACAAAGATAAAGAGGATATATGAGGGCTGTCCAGAAAAGAATCTAGCCATTGTCAATATGTGGCTGGATATTTTCCGGACAGCCCTCTCATGTAACGTACCTGGTACATAGTTAGAGCCTAATCATGGTAGATACTATTGATAATATAATGTTTGTGATCATCATAATTGTTTTATTTATTAGCAGTAGCACAACTATATGGCTTCTCAGATTGGTCCTTTATTATTATGCAACGTGGATTTTTTTCTTTAGTAATAATAAAAAGTAAAATTTATTTCTTGAAATAAGCTTCCAAAAATTGCAATGCACTAGTTTTTGTTCTTTGTAATGAATATGGGACCTTACTATCAATTCTCCAAAATCAAAAGGATAATATGAGGGTGGTATGAACAAATGTATGCCAATGAATTCAGTAATCTAGAGGAAATGGGCAAGTTCCTAGAAACACAAAACCTACCAAGACTAGATCATGAAGAAACAGAAAATAATCCTCTAACTAGTAAGGAGATTGATGCAGTAATCAAAAGTCTTCCAGCAGAGTAAAGCTCTGGCCCTGATGGCTTCACTGGTGAATTGTACCAATCAATCAAGAACAAATACCAATTCTTAAACTTACAAAAAAATTAAAGAGGAGGGAACACTTGCTAATTTATCATGTGTGGCCAACATTTACCCTGATACCAAAGCCAAACAAAGACACTGCAAAAAGAGAAAACTACAGACCAATATCCCTTATGAACAGAGATGAAAAAAATCTTCAACAAAATACTGGCAAACAAATTCAGCAGCCGATTAAAAGGATTATAGACCATAACCAAGTGGGATTTATTTCTGGTATGCAAGCATGGTTCAGTATGTGAAAACTGATCAGTGCAATACATATTAACAGAATGAAGGAGGAAAACACCACGTGATCAGCTCAGTTGATGCAGAAGCAGCATTTCACAAAACTCAACACTCTTTCAGGATAAAAAAAATACTCATAAAACTGGAAATAGAAGAAAACTACCTCAACATAATAAAAGCCATCCATATGTAAAAAATTCACAGTGAACATCATACTCAGTGGTGAAAGCTAAAAGCTTTTCCTATGAGATCATGAACAAGGCAAGGATGCCTGCTTTCATCGTTTCTATTTAACACAGTACTGGAAATTCTAGCCAGAGCAATTACGTAAGAAAAAGAAATAAAAGGCATCTAAATTGGAAAGGAAGAAGTAAAATTATCTTTTTGCTGGTGACTATCTTATGTGAGGTTGGACAATTAATTTTGCGAACTTATCCTAGAAAAAGTGCTACATACCTCCTTGCTGAATATCACTACAGTCACCTTCAAAGGACTCCCCTTGGGAAGCTGTGCACCAATGCCAGTGCCTAGTCCAACCTGCAAAGCAATTTTGGGACTCTCTTTTCTGGAATAGCCATCAGAGCTGTCGTCATCCCCCAAATCTGGCAATTAAGTTCGCGAACTTGCCACCATGCACCTACGTTGGCAGCATTATACAAACAGCTCAGTAAGGCATCCTAACCTTGCCATGATGCTTTGAGACTTTATCCAACTTGTCTGGCTCTCTCCTGAACTGAAAAGATGGCACCCCCATGCCTTGGCTTAGGATGTTTCATCATCACTTCTGTTTTAAGCCACATCTAACCCTGGGGAAAGCATGACTTGGTGATCTTTTTTATGTTGGCCCATGACCTTGTCAAGGTTATCATATCTTACCAAGTTGTTTATACAGTGTTGTCAACGTAAATGCATGGTGGCAAATTTACAAACTTAATGGTCAAATTTGGAGTCAGTGACTGCTCTGATGGCCATTCCAGAAAAAGAGTTCCAAAATTGCTTTTAAGGGTGGACTAAGCATGGGCATCGGTGCATAGGTCCCCAAGGGAAATACTTTGAAGGTGACTGTAGTGATATTCAGCAAGGAGGTATGTAGCACTTTTTCTAGGATGAATTCGTGAAATTATTTGTCTGATCTCGTATATAGAAAACCCTAAAGATTTCACAGAAACACTGTTAGAACTAGCCAATGAATTTAGTAAAATAGGATACAGAGTCAACACACAACAAAAAGTTGCATTTCTATACGCTAACAGTGAACAGTTTGGAAAGGAAATTACAAAAACATTTCATTTAAAATAGCATCTAAAGAATAAAACACTTAGGAAATTAATCAAGGAGGTAAAAGACTTGTGCAATGAAAACTACAAAACATTGCTGAAAGAAATTAAAGGTGACATAAAACTAAATGGAAACACATCTCATGTTCATCAGTTGGAAGACTTAATATTGTTAAAGTGTCAGTACTACCCAAAGCAATACACAGACTCATTACCATCTTTATCAAAATCCAAATGACATTTTTTTGCAGAAATAGAAAAAAACTAAAATTTATATAGAATCTGAAGGGACCTAGAATAGCCAAAACAATCTTGAAAAGGAACAAAACTGGAAGACTCACACTTCCTGATTTCCAAACTTACTACAAAGCTACAGTAAGCAGAACAGTGTAGTGCTGGCATGAAACTAGACGTATAGACCAATGGGATAGAATACAGATCTCAGAAAAAAACCCTTGCATATATGGTCAAATGATATTTGACAAGGGTGCCAAGACCATGAATAAAGGACAGCCTTTTCAAAAAATGGTGCTGGGAAAACTGGATATCTACATGCAAATGAATGAAATTGGACACTTACCTAGCATTTAATACACAAAAATTAAGGAAAAATGGATCAAAGACCTAAACATAAAAGCTAAAACTTATATACAACTCCTAGGACAAAACCTTCATGGCATTGGATTTGGCAGTGACTTCTTGGCTGTGACAACAAAGAAGCCAGCAAAGAGGGCTTTTGTGGTCCCCAGCCCCACCTCCAAGTCACCCCTAGTGACCAGGGATATCTCCTATAAACTACACAGCCAAGAAGGAAGGAGCCAAGGAGATGAAGCTGACAGAGCCGTTTAAAGTCGACAGCTTTAAGGAGGGCAAAGGTGGGGTGGGGGACTAAAACCACACAACAGGCTGAAGAAGGTATGGGGTGAGACCCCCCAAAATTCTGTATCTCAGCAAGCTCCCATATGATGCCAGTGTTGCCCATCAGCAGTCCTATGCGCAATAGTGAGGATGTGAGATGCTTAAGAGAAATGCAACAATAGTGATTTAAAAAAAAAAGAAGAAAAAGAAAAACAAGAAACTTTAAGCTGTGGAAGCTACTCTGTAATCAGTTGATTAACAAAACCACACTCCCTGCCCTTTGGTCATCTTCCAAGAGCACAGGTCCCCTATGACATGCACAGCAGAAACATACAGCACACAGCAGTGACGGGCTCATCCTGGCCCTTTCAGACAATGGGAAGATAGTCACTTAGCCACTTGCGTTTTACAAGAGAGGGAATGGCATTTCCAGGAAAAGAGTCATTGCTGAGATCTGAGGCAAGACTGTTTTTCATTGGGCTCCTGGTTCCATGCTTAACCTCTGAGAACTGACTGTGTTCAGGTTCAGGTTGGATAGGTTTTCATTAAAAAACCAGGGACACCTGTGGAGGTTAGCAGTAGCAGCAGCACCTTTCATGGAAGAAGAAATGCCCAGAGGAGAGATGCCCTCTGTTAATCCATCTGATAACATTTCTTCCTAAAAAGATCCTGAGTTGGGAAGAGGAGCACAAGGTAATGACCAACTATTTTGGAGTTAACTCATAGAACTTGAAGAGTCACAGCTAAAAAGTTGTCAAAGTTGATCTGAGCAGCCCTTCCATTTTCCAGAGACCTGTGCCCATAGAAATGAAATGCCAAGGTCACCTGGAGAGCCATTGACACAACTGGGACTCAACCCCAGCCTATCTCCGGATGCTTTTTCCAGAGCACCATATTACTTCAATCATGACCTTTCCCAGCCTCTTTTGGGCCCAGCTACCCTAAAAGCAGCATCTGTATCGCAGTGCATTTTACGGTGAATTCAAACTTCATTTTGCTGAGTTTTGTAAATACTAAAACATTTGCAGAAATAAAGACACTTCAACGGGCAACTGTGTCCAGAGCAGGCACTTGCTTCCTAATTTGGGACTTGGCTGATGAGAGATAAGACAACCAGGCTAATCTCAAGATGCATAGATTTTGAAAGGGTAAAATAAAATACCAAACACACAAATGCACACTCACAAATAAACCACCACTTGGCTCAGGAAGATGCTCAGCATCTCCTTCAAGCTGGTGAGGGGAGACTAGGGACAGATGAATCTTGTGTTATCTTCATTCTTGCCACAAGAAGCTTTCTTCAGCTGAAAGCTATGATGGAGGCTTATTCCAGATGGCTCATCAAGATTTGTGAAGCAGTATTAGTCACGAGTTTTCCGCAAATACCAAGAGTGATTTGAAGACCATCTTGCAGTATACCCTGAACCATCCTGCTTTCTTTGCTGACAGGCTTTGTTATTCTGTGAAAGGTGCTGGCACAGATGACTTTCCTCTGGTCAGGATTGTGATCACTTGAACTCTGAGAGTCACAGCTAAGTGAGATTGATCTACAAATAAAATACATATATAGCCAGATGTATCAGAACACCCTGGGCACAGTGATTGCAAGTGACACACGTGGAGATTACCGAAGGCTGCTTCTGGCCATTGTAGGCCAGTAGGAGGGATTTTTTAAATGACTGACCTGTGTGCAGCAATGTCAACTATCACCTAACCAAAAGAGTTTTTTACTATAGACTGTGTCAGGATAATGTGCTTGATTTGCTCATATGGTTATTGCCTTACTTCCAATGTTATTTTTTTCTTGACTTATAATCACTGTAAAGCCATATCACAATGATGTAGTAATAATGCAATGTTTCTAAAGCATAATTCTCACTGCTCTTACTCTCTCTTATCAGAATACCAAATTGAATAAGAATCACAACAATTTCTTTTTAAAAAGGGAAGAAGAAAACATAGGACAAAAGCTTTATAACAGTGGATTTGGCAATAATTTCTTGGATATGACACCAAAGGCACAGGTAACAAAAGAAAAAAAACACACAAATTGGACTTCATGAAAACATTTTTAAACAAATGCATCAAAAGACATTGTCAACAGAGGAAAAACGCAACCCACAGAATAGGAGAAAATATGCAAATCACACATATGATAAAAGATTAATAACCAGGATGGATAGAGAACTCTTAAAACACAACAAAATCAAACCCAATTCAAAAATGGGCAAAGGACTCGAATAGAAATTTCTCCAAAGAAGGTATATGAATGTCCAATACTAAGCACATGAAAAGATACTCGTTGTCAGTAACTAATAGGGAAAAGCAAATCAAAACTACAGTGAGGTACTACCCCTCACCTATTAGGACTCCTTCCGAAAAAACAGAAAACAGTGCATCATCTGTTTGTTGCATTATATGTTCAGTACCCAGTGTGAGTTCTCTTTCCGTCACCTGGAACTTATGTAATTCATGCTAACCAATGTCACCCCAATAAGTCTTACAATTAAAAAAATAGATTTTTATAGTAAAAAAAAAACAAAAAGCAAGCATTGGCAAAGATGTGGAGAAATTGAAACCCTTGCATACGGCTGGTGGGAATTTAAAGCGGCATGGCCACAGTGAAAACAGTATGAAAGTTCTTAAAAAATTTTTTTAAATAATTACTGTATGATTCAGTACTTTCACTTCTGAGTATATAAAAAGATTTTAAAACAGGATCTCAAAGAGATGTTTGTACATCCATGTTCGTAGCAACATTATTCACAGTAATTGAAGCACAGAGTCAACCCAAATAAATCTGTCGATGGATGAATGGACATTCCATTGTATTGAACATTATTGTTCAATAATATTCAGCCTTGAATATGTAATATTCAGCCTTAAAAAGGAAGGAAATTTGTGATACGCTACAGCATGGATGAGCCTTGAGGTCATTAAGCTAAGTGAAATAGGCCAGTCACAAAAAGACAAGTACTATATGATTTCACTTATTTCAGGCACGTAGAATGGTCAGAATCATAGAGACAGAAAATACAATGGTGGTTGTTGGGAGTTGGGAGGAGAGGAGAATGTTTATGTTTATGTTATGTTTAATGGGTGCAGAGTTTGTTTTAAAAGATGAAAAGAATTATGGATGGTGGTGATGGTTGCACATTATGAATATATTAAATATTGTTGACTATAAACTTCAAAATGGTTAAGATATTAAATTTAATGCAATGCATATTATTCCACAGTGAAAAAAAAATTGGGAAAAAGTGAAAGGTGTACTTTTAAGAAGTAAAATCCATTTTTAAAACAATTTTATCCCTATTTAAAATCAAATCTGGCTGCCAAATTGATACTAAAAATATAAAACAAAGGCTATTTACTTTAATAAACAGAATTTGATCTCTCTCTGTTTTGTTGTGTTTACATGCGTATGGCACATTTTCTGGTATACATTGTCTACTTATAATTTCAGTTCTTTGCTATTTGAAATGAAATAATGGGACTTTTATTGAATAGTATCACTTTGTCACTTTATAATTTACTTATGCAAAAATGTATTCGTTTTCTGTTGCTGCATAGCATATTACCCCAAATTTAGAGGCTTGCAACAATACCCAATTATCAACTCAGTTGTAGGTATCAGATACAGAAGTTAAGTTGGGCTCAGGTGAGTTCTCTGTTCAGGACTTTACAAGACCAAAATAAGAGTTGTTGGCCAAGCTGGGCCCTTATCTGAATACTCTGAGGAAGAATTTGCTTCTGGGCTCTTTCCAGGTGTTGGGAGTGCTCCATTTCTTGTGGTTATAGATCTGAGGTCCACATTTCCTTGCTGACTGTTGGCCAAGGGCCACTCTGTGCTCCAGAGGCAGCCTCCATCTTCAAAGCCAGCAGTGTTCTGTCAGGTCCTTCTCACCCTTTAAATCTGACTTGCCCTTATGCTCCCAGCTGAAGAATGTGATCAGCTTTTAAATGACTCACTTGATTGGCTCAGACCCAGCTGAATTATCTCTGTATTTTAAGATGAATTAAATTGGGACTTTAATTATATTTTTGAAATCCCTTCCCATCTTTACTTAGATTAGTATTTGATTAAATAACTATGGGATGGGAATGTTGGGAGGCCATCTTTAGAATTCTGTCTACCATGAATAGTATTTGATACCCAAGAAGGTTTTTTATAGGTGTAATGTAAAATGCACAGGGCTAAGATTCTGAAGGCCTTGGGTTCCGTTTGTCTATTTAGTAATTGAGAGCCTGGACTACAAGGTTCTTGAGACCAAGAACTATGTCATACTCATCTTTTTACCTACAGTGTCTGGTGGCTAGCAGGAACTCAAAACATTAATTAAATAAAGTCACTTTGAGATAATTTTACCTATGTCCTTTTGTAAGTTTTCTTCATTTTCATCAAAAGCTCCTTATGAATTAAAACTGAGGCCATTAATGCATGTGTAAGTCTGAAAATTCTGAAACATTACTATAGGAACAATGTACAGCATCCTCATTTTATAATAGATTTTTTAAAAGTTATTATAACTCTCATGGATAGCAAACAAATTGGCCTTCTGGCATGCTAGGTGTCTAATCTTTCATAACCTGTTATAGTGCTTCAGGTTTTACAAAGCTGTTTTTTCATCTACCCTCTCGTTGAACCTTTTCAAGAACCTTGGGAATTAATACAAATAATATGAACTTTTTTACAGATACCAGTAAAACTGAAGTAACAACCAGGGTCACTTACTAATAAGCGGAAAGTCAGAAATTTAAATTCAACTCTCTGCATATGGATACAGACAACTTTTACTTGTCACGTTAATCATCTCTTTAAATTTTGAATAGAAAGTTTTCTACCCTTGATACTTAGAATTTTAAGGGATTAAAACAGGAAGGGAGTAAGTCAAAACTTCTTTTCCCTTCTGCTGCCTTAGAACTCATTTAATCATGTGTGTTTTGCTAGTATTCATCTATTGATTTTCTCCCACTTTTTTCCAAGTTCTTACTCTATGTAGCGTAACTTCTTTTAATTCTGTTATTAGATATGAGTTGCAGTTAGTGATGCTCTTAAGCAAAAGATAAAGTAAATAGAAACATGACAGCACCAACATGCAGGAGCTCTTAGGCAGCATTGCCGTGTCTGTGTGTGTACGTATGAGCCACTTTCTTCTCCATAAGAAACGGAAAATAATTTTTCTTTATTTTTTTCTACTTTCCTTTTGCTGTTGTTACTGCTAATTTGTAGTATGGGCAATCTAGGGTCAGAATCCCAAGAATACAAAGTTATTATCTCAGGAGCCTTGAGCTTAAAATGGAGGGCAGCAGATTCTCATTTCTATTGGTGTTGCAAGGAAGGCTTTTTTGGATGTTAGAATGAAATAATGACTTTCTTTCATATGTGAAGCATGCTAGTCTAGATACTGAGGACTTTTTACCTGTTTTATGTTTGGTATTAAACTAGCTCCTTGGCTTCAATGAGTATAAATGAGAGGTACCTGGACCTTGCACTGTTTGGGGTTGGGGTTAGAGAGGTAGATTGGAAGGAGATGGAAGAAAGAGTTTGTTTAAAACCTGTCTGACTGTGGTTCACATGCACTTCAGCTGCTTTCCCAAACCAAAGCCTGGCATCACAGACTAGAGCTAGGTGCCCTAGTCGGTTCCCTAATCATGTGATTGATGATTTGGCAATCATGCTAAATATGCATATTGGAACTCTGCCCTCTTTTCTTCTTTTCTGCTTCATTATCTTACCCTGGACCAGGCAAACAGGATTCTGTGACTAATAAACTGGTGTATCCTTCATACAGTGCTGAAAAGGCTCAGTAGACAGGTGGTGGTATTCTGACTCAATGTACATTTGCAACATTCACCTTAGTAAGTTTGGAACTTTGCTGAGCATAGCTACTGAAAACTCCTCGGGTATCTTTGTGGGGTTCCCCCCCCCAACCTTGCCTAAAGAATAGTATATTGTAAAATACTGAAGAAGTATGTATATATTATTTTGCTACTACCTAAGAGATTACGTTATAACTTCCATTTAGCTCAGATAACCCAGAAATTGTGGCCATTTGCTCACTTAAAGAAAATACCAATCCACAGAAGGATTTTAGAGAATCTTCTGCAAGTGTGCTTCTGGGAGGAATCAGTACTTTTTTACTTGAAACCAACTTTGATTTCCTCATTTTCTATTCTTTGTGCAGTTAGTTTCTCTGTGGTTTTAGGATTATGAATTAAGAAGAAAACTTTCTGTTTCAGTATGAAATTTAATACAAATCTTTCTTGTGTATTCAGCGGCCATTGCAGTCATTTGGACAGACAGGAAAAAGGTCTAAGGTATAGTAAATATTTTGTGCTGGCATGCCAAGGGCCTTCCTTCATGCTTGATGAATTCTTGTTTTCATACAGCGCTACATTCAGTTTAGTTTTGTCATATTTTGGTGGGGGGGGGGGCAGAAAGCTTATTCTGTTTTATTTGGGGTTTTTGTCTTGCCTAGTCGCTTTTGTGCATTGCTTTTATCTCTTTAATGGTTGGCTATCTAAGAGAAAATGGCTTTCTCACCATTCTTTGGTTTTGAAACTGGAATTAATTTCCATCCTTGCTATTGGCTGTAATTTTCAAAACTACAGTTGTTTGTTTTTCCCTATTAATAAACGGTTTTAGTGGTAATTAATAATATATTTAACATTTTACCCACATCTATACATGGCGGACACTATTTATAAAGACTTAAGAAACTCTAGGGGGCTTTTGGATATACCCTAGATTTGTGAAATGTAGTGTTAATTTTAAATACTTTTCTTTAGTCAAGCTCAAAGTTAAAGCTAGTTCGGAGCCTTGCAGTGTGTGAAGAATCTCCACCACCCCCTACAACAGAGATATCACAGGAGAACCAGGTAAAAAATCAAAACAAACAAACAAGCAAATTTTATTTAAAGACATGGTGGAATAACCTGCTTCCTGGAGAATATTTTTTCATAAGGTTAAGTAAAAGTTGTATTTGCATGTGTGTGTGTGTTACATATGTTTTTACTAAGTGAAATTGATTTGATAATACTTGTATTCAAGATATACATGAAAAGTGGAGAAAACCTTGTTACTTCGATCTAAAATTTAGTATAATGATTTTTTTTTCTGGAAAAACCTAGGTATCATATACTTAACCAGGAATATGGCTTTAAGGAACTTATAAGTTATTATGGAAAAGTTTTAAAGTAGTACTTCTACTTAATGTAATTATAATGAAATTTGCCCTTTTGATTTTGGCTTTTAGAAATTTGTCAAATACCACTTGTGTGTGAAGAGGAGATTACCCAAGACTTCTCCTTGATACATTATTTTACTTAACCTGAGTGCATGATGAAGCCAATTTTCATAGTAGTTTGGCTCTAACAGTTGTCTAATACTTCTGAATCTTCTTCTGTCTATGCTTATAAAATATAGAACTGCTGAGGTTGAAGCAAACAGTTCAGTTTGCCTTTTATATTCCTTTTTAATGTTATGACTACATTTCTGCTAATCTCAGTTGTGGATTTATTGTTGCCTTATGTTACGTTTTGGCATTTTATACACAGGAGATGGTTTTGAACCCTCTACAAATGTTTATCAGTGATAACTTTGGTTGTTATAACGTGGGTTGTTCTACTTAAGAGATTGAGCAACCTAAATTTTTTGGAAACAATTAGTTTGCAAAGATTTGAGGCAACTTTGTGATTATTTAAGAAGCTATGATTTAAAAAAGAACAAGGGGGGAAAGAAGGCTGTGGCAGTTGTATATCTGTTTTAATAAATGGCAATTGTCATTTGTTGATTCAAGCAAAGACTGCTGTGCTTTGCCTTGATTTAGATGATGCCTTCAAAAGCCTATGGTAGATCATTATATATTTAGAATATGTTCTGTTTTTTAAAAGCACTGTACCGCTTTGTTTCCAAAATTCAAAACAGAGGAAGGTTTTTAAAATAGATTATTTATTGTCCATGAAAAAATTCTTAAAAATCAGTTTCCTTTGAAATGTAGTTAGGTGTCAGGAACACAGGGTTCAAAATTGATTTGTGATTTTTTATTTATAATTTCACTACATAAGTAGAAGATAGCTATATATATTCCATAAAATTGATATTTTAAACAATAAAATAACAGACTTTCTAGCAAAAAGTAGAAATACAGCAAAAATGTCTTACTAACAACTATTGCCTGAGAACAGTTTCACATGTTAACCTTTGGCTTTTGCATAGTTGTTGATAAGGCAGAAGAGTTATAATACACTCTGAAAAAAATTCAATAAAATTGTTTTTAAAATAGCAGTTTTAAAAAGTTGTTTTGTGTAAGTCAGAGTAAGGAATACGCCTCTTCATGGTGGAGTGGTGGGCAGTATAATGGTTTTTGAAAATTCATTTCTTTATTCTGTTGTCCAAAATGTTACACTGTCTTAGTTAGCCTCATGGAATAATTTAATCAGAAGAGATTGAGGAGATGAGAAAGTCAGGTATTCGTAAAACTGTTAATCCTGAAAAAGTGCATCCTTTTTGGGAAAAAAACTATAATGTGATCTTTGGTTTTATTCAGTACCTTATACCTATCTGAAAACTATTAGGGGGAAATTTTTTTATTGTGCTACATAAATTTATATGAGTGAGAATTTATATGAGGAAAAAATATCAGAAGTATATGGTATAAATTAATGTACATATTATTGACCACAGGTAACTTTTGCATTTATAGTTCAAAAAGTTGAGTTATAGCATATGAATGATGAGTAAGGTAGTTTTGCCAGAATACAATTAATTATTCTACTCAATACATTCTTTCTCAATTTATCTTAGATACAATAATTTTTTTCTTTTGAGATAACAACTTGTTATTACCCTCACTGAACAAAAGATAGTCCTTTTAGTGGAAAGTCTTTTTCCAGGTCTTGAGTTAACTAAATTTCACCTGAATGGGAATTGGAAAATAAATTATTTCTCATGAAACGTGCTAGTACCTAATCCTTGAAAGTAGAAATACTTTCCAACTAACAATGCTTGCTTCAGAATGTGATTTTTGAGAAATTAATCTGGAATAAAACTCATTATTCTAAAGATTGTAAAGTACTTTAAAGAGAGACGCCACTTGTGTCTGATGAGAGCTTATAACATATGTCAATGACAGAGAGAAGAGTAAAGGAATTACAGCTTCCTATGGAGATGTTGCTGTCATTTCAGTTATTTAGTCAGAAGAGTTTGTGTATAAAAACTTCAGCATTTAAAATATCGTGTTTATTTGCTACTGAAAAGACGACCTGGGTACCAACTAAAGACAGGCTTCAGTACATTAAGCCTACTGAATTTTTAAATACAGTTCATTTTGATAAAATAGTTTAATATCTGTAATTAAAATATACAGCTTTAGGAGGAGAATTTAGAAATGAAATCTAATAGTCATTGTAAGTGCCTTTTAGTGACAATCTAAGTGAAAAAGAGAAAGCCAATGATAAGTTACCCCAAAAAATGTTATCAAGAGGTTTGTAATTTATTTGTTTTTTTCCAACAAAATTATAGTTTCACTGTTAATAATTCCATTCTTTACCCCTCAAATAATTATATATAGTATATCTGTAAAATTCTGGATTTCATAGATTATTCTTGAGTAACAGGAATAGAAGCTTTAAGTCAGGAAAACTTTCAGTATTCTACTTTTGAAACATAGTCCTGGGATTCATTTTTAAATATCTATTTTACAATTATGAAAAAAGTAAGGAAAGTAGATAAGAAAATGGGTCATAATACAATGTAGATGGATTTTGAGGGTATTATGCTAAGTGAAATAAGTCAGAAAATGACAAATCCTTATGATTTCATTCATGTGGGATCTAAAACAAAAAGCAACAAGTGAACAAACAACAAAAACAACTCATAGGTACAGACAACAAGATGGTGGTTACCTTGGGGATAAGGGGGTGGGGAAAGGATGAATTGGGTAAAGGGAATCAAATACAAAGTGACTAAAAGAGATTAGACTTAGCGTGGTGAGCATGTAGTAGCGTATACAGATGTTGTATTATAAAGTTGTACACCTGAAATTTATATAATGTTATCCACGTAAATTTAATTTTAAGAAAAGAGAGTCATAACAAGTAAAATGAGTTAACAGTTGATGAATGTATGAAATTGGTTAATGTATAAAGTTTGGTAAGCAAAACAAAGGAGGGCATAAAGCAAATGTTCATCATTTTAGTGCAAATTGCCAGTGATAGCTTTTGCCCTATATCCTGAACACAAATGTGAGCTGAGATGGAAGGGGCAGCAGAATCAAAAGAGATGAAAATAGCAGTCAGCAACCTTAGAGGAAAACATACATATATTTGATCTGAAATTCTTCTGCCAAATACTATTTCAAAAAAAAATATGTCTGGAGAAAAATCTTAATAGAAATCCTAGTGGCTGCAGATTTAACAACCCTGAAATTTACATCTCTTTTGACATTGACTTACTGCTTCTACTACCACCACCAACCATCTCGCAGAGAAGCACAGTAATTGATTGATGTTTTTTATCACTAAAGAATAATATAATTTTGTCTACAGTAAGCCACACCTTTACCTTTAGTAGAAATGGTCTGGAAGTTATTCTTCCTTTCTTTATAACTTTGCCTGAATTAAGAGAGCTATGTGAATTTACCTTATAGATTATATGAATTAATTTCTTGTAATGTTGGGGGGGTCTGAAATGGTATATAATGACATTATTTTAAAAATGAAATGTAGACTTAGTTCTCATTTTCAATCTTAAAGAACGTGGTTACTTTTACAATGAATTATGTATCAGGAAGGAAAATAATCTTGTTTGAAATCTTTGTAAAACAACTTTGGTGATTGAAGGAGGAACAGTTAATCTATAAATCTCAAATATAAAATAATGAAAGTCATGTGCGGTTTTGGAAAATATGTACTTAACATTTTTATATGTCGAGAATGAAGGAATATGGCATTATAATGAATACTCAAAAAACTACTTTATGTTAAGTGTTGGACTTGACACTCATACATTCCTATTGTCATGATTGGTGGTCATTATGCTTTTCCTTGGCCCTTGCATCTTCTATGAAAAATAGATTAAAAGAACTTAGTTCTAATCCTCCAGAGGTTTTAAAAGTTGATATATTTAAACTATTAAATAAAATGTTTGTTTCCTCTAAAATAATTTACAGGATTATGTTTGAATTGATATATTCAACTCAAGACATTAATTTAAACATTTTTCTATCTAGACTTTAATAAAGATGGTAAAAATATTTTTAAGTTGTTTTCTATTTTGAAGAACCTAATTGGATAAAATAAAAATCTTTTTCTTTTCTTTCCTCCATACACATTTGTGTTACTAGAAAATACAAATGTGTGGTATTAATTTAATCCCTTTATATTTTTATTTAATAACTGATTTTACCTTCCAACAGGAGAAAATTCAGATCCAGTTAACACAATCATTTGAAAAAGAGGAGAAGCCCTCAAAAGATGAAGCAGAAAAAGAAAAAGCCAATGATAAGTTGCCCAGAAAAATGTTATCAAGAGGTTTGCAATTTATTTGTTGTTTTTTTTTTTTTTTTAAGAAAATTGTAGTTTCACTGTCAGTAATTCCACTCTTTGTCCCTCAAATAAATATATATATATAGTATAGCTATATTAAAAATGGTACAAAACAGACTCTTTGCTTGTCTGGGCAAAATAAAATACAAGGCCTGACAATTAAGTTCACAAACTCAGCCTAGAAAAAGTGCAACATACCTCATTGCTGAATATCACAGTGGTCACCTTTGAAGTACTCCTCTTGGGAAACTATGCACCGATGCCAGTGCCTAGTCCACCCTTCAAAGCAATTTTGGAACTCTTCTTCTGGAATGGCCCTCAGAGCTGTTGTTGTATTCCCTTGATGTCCTGAATGTCATGAAAATGTCTTCCTTTCAATATTTCCTTGATCTTCAGGTAAAGAAAAAAGTTACTGGGGGCCAGATCAGATGAGTAGGGTGGGTGTTCCCATATAGTTATTGGTGTACTTACTAAAAACTCACTCACAGACAGTGCTGTGTGAGCTGGTGCCTTGTTATCATGCAAGAGCATAAGTTGGCAAAAAGTACAGATCATTTTCATCTGACTTTTTCACATAGCCTTTTCAGCCCTTCCAAATAGTAAACTTGGTTGACTGTCCAGTTGGTACAAATTCATAATGAACAATCCCTCTGATAGCAAAAAAGGTTAGTAACATTGTTTCGACTCTTGATTTGAACTGACGGAACTTTTTTGGTCATGGTGAAGTGGCTGACTTCCATTGTGCACTTTGATGATTTGTTTCGGGGTCATATAGGTACACCCATGTTTCATCACCAGTGATAAAATGTACCAAAACATCATCTTGCCTCTCCAAAAGGTCTTGGCAAACTTGGACTCTCCTTTGCTTTTGTTCATCAGTGAGCTTCTTCAGGACCATGTTTGCACACACCTTTCTCATGCCAAGATCTTCAGTTCAGATTTTCCTAACTATGTATCATCAGTGTTTACTTCTGCTATGCTTCTCACAGTCAGCTGATGATTTTGGCACACAATTCAACAGATTTTTGCAATGGTTTCATCATTTCTGTTCATCACTGGCCACCCTAACCTCTCCTCATCAGTGATACTTCTTCCCCCCTTAGAAAAACTTTTTTTTTTAATCGTTAGACTTATTGGGGTGACATCTGTTAGCAAGGATTACATAGGTTTCAGGCATACAATTCTACAGCTCATTGTCAACTTGTTGTATAAAGAAAAACTTTTAATCCATTTGTACACTGCCATTTTCCTCATAGCATTATCCCCCTGAGGAAAAGTTGGACTAACATGTCACTGATTTCACTTCCACTCTGCCAAGTTTCATGAGAAATTCAATGTTTGTTCATTGCTTGAATTCAAATACCTACATTCTCAACAACTGCACAGAAAACACACAACAATAATGAATGTTACTCGGCAAGACACCACCACGCATCAACACAAACACAGCTGTGGCACACAGATATACCAAGATTATAAAACATTGTCGAGTTTGTACAGCACTGCCAACGTAAGCACGTGGTGGCAAGTTCACGAACTTAATTATCAGACCTCGTAAACATAGTTCTGAACATCAGTGATATGCCTTATCCAAAAAATGGCAACATATTCCAGAGTCACTGAGGAAAATGATTGTCTTGATCTCTTTTGGTCTCTCATATTGAAATAATGGAATCACTATTATTTAATACTAATTCCACCAAAAATGTTATTATTTAATTTCTTATGGTACAGAGAGCTCTGATGCTAAACATTCAGTATCCAGTAAGAATGTCCTTGGAATCTCAGAATGTTTGCCTTTCATAATAA
Organism: Lyroderma lyra; assembly: GCA_004026885.1. Lineage (NCBI taxonomy): Eukaryota > Metazoa > Chordata > Mammalia > Chiroptera > Megadermatidae > Lyroderma > Lyroderma lyra. Next base: position 91,157 of record PVJL010002798.1, read on the forward strand.
ATTTTAAGAGACTTCACCATCATGTAGCATGTCAAGTTTATAAAAATGCTTTTTAATTTATAAACTCAATTATGCTAACCAGTATTATAAACAGCATAAGGATATTCTACTTAAGAGGAAGAAATAAACATGAATGTTTGAAAAAATACTTTGAAAGCAAGCCTTGGTAGATAGACCTGATCAGATCTATTTAAATAAATAATGTTCTTTAAGAACTGAAATTCATGATCTGCCTCCAAATTATTTTCTCCACCTATATTCACAATTGAACTAAGCTTTCTTAAGTTGCTGAAAATGTAGTTAATTTCTCTAAGTCATTCTAATTTTTTACCTAAGGGGGCATTTTTGAGAATGAGGATTGTGGTAAGTATATAAAAGCATCTTTAAAGGACTCAAAGTAAATTCAACAGGCATGTTTGAAAGATAAATTATTTTTAAGAATGCATGCACATGCAGTTTATTAAACCCATGTCTGCTCATTATATGGAAATAAACTGGTCATCTGAGTTCATGATAAATTTTCTTTTCCTACTTTGTTCAAATTTTTTTCAATATGAAGTTTCTCATTTTGTTTAAAATATGCATCATATATAAACAGGAAAGGAATTTGTTTTCAGACAACTTTATACTGGGTTTTTGTGTTGTTGTTTTTTAGATTCCAGTCAAGAATACACTGATTCAACTGGCATAGATCTACATGAATTTTTAGTAAATACATTAAAAAACAATCCCAGGTAAAAATTAAGTTTATAAGGTTTACATTGTGCCTAGAGTACCATAATTTGCTATATATGTTTTCATTATTGCGTTTGAATATTAGATTGAGAATTAAAATTTTGAAGTACACCAGAAACATTTTAGTTTCTTATGGCTTAAATGTTGTTTGTCTTCTTTATGCACGTATAAATATCTTTTGCATTATGTATGTCACTATGATATAAAAGTAATCTATATTCTTTAAGGATTTTGGCAAACACAGAATCACTAAGATATTTTGACTGGTAACTGAAATACAGAGGTATCATTAATCATTAAAAAAAGAGAAATAGAAAAATACACCTCACAATAATGCACTCAACCAAATACAAACTTAGTGTACTCATTTGTAATGAGTTTTTGAACTTAGTTAAATGCAGAAATTTTATTTCTTCTCTCTGACTTTATAAACCTTCAGCCTAAAGATTTTTAAGGTATAATTTTATCTGAGTCACAACTTTAAGTAATTGTGAAATCCTTTGTTAACCAGGGTACTGAATACATTTTAACTTTTTGGCGGGTCATTGACCCCTTTGAAGCACTTCCCCCACAAAAAGTCTTACCCACAAAATATCTGACCAACACTTTCATGAGGTAGAAGACTGCAAAGTTAAGAATTTATCAGCTAGAAGTTAGCTTCCCAGAGTGGTAGTTATTTAACATACATTGAAATAAAATTGTTTCATTGGATATGTGCACATGGAAGAAAACAGCTCTCTTTAGTCTCACTGAGACTCATGTCATACCTCAAGATAAACCTTTCTTTTATATCAGGATTTATTATATTTAGTACCATCTTGATTTTCTAATTTACATTTAACATAAACCTCAATAGGAAAACCACAAAAATGAAAAATGCTCCTTTGTAGGGATTGAATGAGTATAAGTATGAACTGAGGAAGAAGACAGTTAACTCTACATGCCTTAATTTTTAAGTTCAAGCTTATTTCTCACTGATCTCAAAAGAAAGATGAATATATTAGTCCAATGAAAAGGCATTTATTGAGCATCTGTTATGTGCTAAGAGTTGTGCTAAACATTGTAGATATAAAGATGGAGAAGATTTCATTTCTGGCCCGAAGGTATTCACCATCTCTGTGCTAGGAAAAACCACATGATATTTAAATTAAAATAGAATAGAATGTTGTAAAAGAAGTTTTTCATGGTGCTAAGAAAACACAGGGAGGGGGCCACAACTTATGTTGAAAGGACATGGGAAGGTTTCACTGAAAGGACATGGGAAGGTTTCACTGAAAGGATAATGCCTGAGCAGAGTCTTGAATTCAGAGTACTTTAAATGGGAACTGTCCATACAATGAAGATGAGAAAGCATTCAGAAAAGAGATAAGAGCATCGCCAAGGTATAGTAGCGTGAGAGGGGATGTGGTATATCCAAAGAAAAACAAGACTGTACACTCTGGTTTTAACAGGGTGGTATGTAGCAAGTGATTCTAGAAAGTGATGGGGGAGGTGTTAGTGAAATTTGAAGACAAATGAGGTCAGGTTGTTCTCAACCTAGGGTAGTACCAACACGCTGAGATGGTTAGTCTCAGTGACTGTGGGATGCTACTAGGAAGCTGGGGATGTTGAAAAGATCTGTAAGACAGTAATGAACAATGAAAAATAGTCTTACTTAAAGTGCCAATAGTGCACCATTTGAGAAATACTGAGTATGGCATGCTAAGTTGAGGCATAATTAGAGGATTTTGAATAGGATAATACCATAATCAGATTTGTATTTTAGAAAGATTACTTCAGCAGTGAGGGACCAAGATCCTAAGCAAAGAATGTGGCTAGAAGACCATAGAGGAAAGGATACATTCAAAAGATATTCAGCAAGTATCATGGCAAAACTTGGTGATCATTTGGATATATAGGGAAGGGTAAGGGGACAATAGAGTAGAACAGCGTAGCTGCTAGGTTTCTGGCTGGGCTGGCGGTCCCATGAACTGATAAAGTAAATAAGGCACAAGCCTGAATAAAATAGGGCATGTTTTGTTATTAATAAATACAGCTCGAGGTGCCCGATGGAAAGCCAGGAGACAAGGTCTGTTGGTGTTTAAAAGGCTCAGGTTTCCAAGTAAATGAGCCCCGCTGGAATTACAGATTTGGGGGTCATCAGTAGAGGTGAAGCGTGCTGTGAATGAGCTTGCCCAGACAGATAAAATAAATGACAAGGACAAAATTCTATGGAAAAGCAGTATATAAAAGGTACATGAGAAGGAAGAGACTGAGTCCTAAATATAGCAAAAGAATCATGTGAGCATCTGTCTTAAAAGTTAGCCAAGGGAGAAAGAACCGTTTGGCGGAAGATGAAATAACTGAGGGAGATGACAAGAGGAGGACCAAAAGCGGTTTATTGCATGAGAAACTAGGAAGTGGTTGGCTGTTTTGACAAGCTGTTTCTTTTGGAGGAATTTGGTAGAAACCAGAACTCAGAGGGTTGAAGAGTAAGGGCAAGGTAGAGAACTGCATCTCTGGTTGCAGTAAAACAAGGTCGGGTCCTAAACAGGCAGAAGTTTTCTCTCTCAACCTTGTAGGAAAGATGTCGGTGAAAACAGAGGGTAGAAATCAGTTTTTATGCATGCCAGAGTATTTTTCTATTGTTCACTTGTGTTTTCCTCTACAAATACAAAAGTTTATGTTATCTGCATATTGATTTTTAAAGTGTATAATTTAATGATTTTTAGTACATTCATGTATATGTGCAACCATCACTGCAGTCAATTATAGAACATATTCATCGCCCCAAAAGGAAACCTTGTACCCTGTTGCTGTCACCTCTCTATGCCCTGAGGCTAGCCTTGTTTGTACAAATTGCCCTGTTTTGGACATCTCATATGCATATCATATATATATATATGTGTGTGTGTGTGTATATATACACACACACACATTTTTATTTATATATATATACACATATAAATATATATATAAATAAATATATATATATAGTCTTCTGTGACTGGCATCCTTCACTTAGTGTGAGATTTTTAAGATTCCTCCGTGTTGTAGCACATATCAGTACTTTATTCCTTCTGTGTACACATTTTTGTTGTTGTTTTTTTTGGTTTGGTTTGTTTTTTTGTTGAGGGGTGGGGGTAGTTCCCTGGCTGGGAATCGATCCCAGGCCGTGGCATTGAGAGTGCCAAAGCCTAGCCACTACACCGCCAGGGAATCCCCCCTGTGTACACATTTTTATTTGAATAAATACATAGATAAGTAATTCATGTAATGGTTAATATATAAGTTACCACTAATGTCAATGTGAATTAGGAAGTTTTAGCTGATGTTAAATCTTATGAGAAACAAGATTAGCTTAATTGATGGTTCAGTATTCTCTCAATGAAACACAATTGTAAGATTGTACAAAATTAGCAATAAGTGTAGCAGATTTCCACTAAAGTTTTCAAGATTGAATTGCTCAAAGAATTCCTTTCAAAATTATTTTCCAGATCATTAAATCTTTATCTTGTTCTCAGCCCAATAAATAAACTTAATTTCAGATGTTAAATAATAATTTATCTAGAATTCCTGTTTGTAAGAAATATTTCTAGAGGCTGCACTAACTAGTCTTTACTGAATTAGAACCTAAGAATCTGAAGTAGTCCTCCATAGAAATTACACCCACTGACATGATTTTATACCTATTTTTGTATTGATTTTATACCCATTTTATGTAAATTCCATTTATACAGAGAGTGCCAAAAATAGATGTACACATTTTAAGAAAGGAAAAAAATCTATATTAAATGGTAATACTCAATATATTACCAACAACAAAAGATGAATGCAAGTCACATTTGACTTCTGCAATTACAAGAGGTGCTCGAAGTGACTACCATCAGCTTCCAAACACTTCTGATTGCGGTGAACTACTGCTTGAGCAACATTGACCAAGTATCACTGTGCATGCTTCCTGAGGGACTGCATGTGTAGCCGATTTTCTTTTTTTTTTTTTTTTTTGTCGGTTTTCTATGGGACACCACCTCCTTTAAAGTCCCCCATAGGTAGAAGTCAAGGTGTGTTAAATCAGGAGAATGTGGGAGAAATGCAAACAACATTCTCCAGTTTCAAATACCACTTCAAAATGGTCTCACACTCCTCTTAACTACATTCATACTTCTGCAATTTTCTTTGACCAGCCTGTCACACAGTGTTCATTTGATTAATGCCATCTTTTTGCTTTTTGGTATGTGGGTAGCTCCCTGGCTGGGAATCGAACCCAGGCCACAGCATTTACAGCGCCTGTGCCGAAGCCTTAAGCCACTACACCACCAGGAAACTCCCACCATCTTTTGAGTGAATGCCATACTACACATTGTTACCATAATTCAATTCAACTTTGAAAAGTAATACATAGATCTCTTAAAATGTGTATACCTTTTTTTTGGCACCCTGGTATTAAAGAAATATGGATAATAAAGGTAACTGTGTTACATGACTGATGGGAGCAACCCCACAGATTAATTCTGAGAACAGATATTTTAAAAGCAATTTGTTTTGCTCTGGGGAACATCATATAATTGTTTCGTGTTTGAAATACTTTGTAAAAGTCCTTGTGTTTCTTATCTGTTGCAGATATTTGACCAAGGTCATATGGAATATTGGGAAGGGGGTGGTCAGATAGAAGCATTATTGTTTACTTCTTTTTTATTTGCCACTGGTATAACATCTAGACACACTTTCTCTAAAGTTAGTTCTGGTATAATGACAGAACACTGATACCTGAAAGATTGTTGACCCCTCATTTTAACTTTAGATAGTAAGTTACTGATAGTTTCATTAAGATCCTTGTTTTTATTACTTCTTTAGTAATAGCATGTATTAGTTTCTTTTTTTTAATTTTTCAATTGGAGTTGACATAAAATTATATTAGTTTCAGGTGTACAACCTAGTGACTAGGCATCTATATTATATTGGTTTCTTTAAAAGCTTATACGGTAAAATTTTCAGTAAGTGTGCCTACTTTGGGGTTGATTTGGTAAACCTTATGCCTTAAGGAAAGTAATTTGTAGATTCCTATAAAGAAATTATTTATTTTTAGCTTATGACCATTTCCAAAATGTCTAACCTTGGATACAGATTTGAAAAATTTGGGAGCTTGGACTGAGCTATACTGGATAAAAGTCAGGAAGTGTAAATCTTAAGAACTTACAGAAATTATCAGGCTTACTTTTCTAACAAGCTCTACATTTTAGTGACTAAACCTTTAGTAAATTGAACAGGGGGACTTAGTTTAAATAGTAAATGGTTCAGATAATAATAGAAAATCCTCTGTAATCCAGACCTACGTGTGAAGGGAGCCTGAATTTGCATCAGTGGTTATAGTGACAGTGTTAGATTTTGCTTTCTTTTGTGGAGACAAGGAATTTCTTTTCAATAGCAATATATTCGCTGGAGAACATTTCATATACCTTACACCTGCTGTTGAGCTCAGACACAGAAAACAGTTTAAATGCACTGTATTGTATTATGAATGCTGAATAAAGTACTGTCCTCAGATTGCTTTCCTTTTTTTCTCTACAAATAAGTGTATAAAATATATTAGGAAAGTTAGTGAAAATTACATCATTTCAAGACAAATTAACCCCTAAAAGTTAGATGAAAAGAGGGTCTTACAGTTAAGTAAGTCTTTTTGCAGGGGCAACCCTATAAAGTAAAATTCCTTATCTCCCCCCCCCCCCAATTTAAGGAAAACTATTAAGAGACCTTCTGGATAGGATCGTTTTATTAACTTATTTTATGAAAATAACATTTGTTGAGCCCTGTACATAGTCAAAATAACTATGTAATTATAATTGTGATAAATACTATTAACTTATGAAAGAAAATGGGGTCTGAGAAGATAAAAAGTTGTTCTAGACAAAGGAAACGGCATGTTTAAGGAAACTGAGAAAGGAAGGAGCTTGGCAGAGGCAGAGATAAGCCAAGATGATAAGAGTTTTGTGAGTAAGGGACAGGAGATGAGGCTGAAGAGGTAGATAAATACCAGCTCATGCCTGCCTTGTAGGCTGCATTACAGATGTTCAGTTCTAACCTAAGAGTGGAGGTAAAACCTGTGATAAATATTTAATCAAAGCATGACATACATTCACATGTGTATTTTTAAAAGATCGCTATGGATGCTCTAGGTTAGGCATGTCCAACCTTTGGCTCAGGATGGCTTTAAATGCAGCCCAACGCAAATTCTTAAAACATGAGTTTTTTAGGGACCTATTTTTAGCTCATCACCTATTGTTAGTGTTAGTGCATTTTATGTGTGGCCCAAGAGAATTCGTCCAGTGTGACTCAGGGAAGCCAAAAGGTTGGAGTCTGGGTAGAATAGATTTGGAGGGAGCAAGTGAAGATACAAAGAGACAATAGTCTATTATATATTAGTAAAGTCTGAGATCTGATTGTTTGGATCCAGAGTACTAGCAGTAGAAACAGAAGAAAAATAGATGGAAGGCAGATAAAATTTGTAGTAGTAACGAACTGTCTAGGAGGATTAGCGAAAGGGTCCTAACAGGCCAAAGATGCTTCTAGTACAGTATTCTAGGTAGAAGATGGAACCATTTAGTGACGTGGGGAATGCTAAACAAGAACCAGATTTGGGAGCAAAATTGAATGTTGCTAGTATTTATGTTAAAGTGTAATCCTGTTTTCAACTTTAGATTTGAAATCACCAAGTTGGCATGTTTTTCTCTTTGATTTTTAAACTAATATTTTAAAACATATGGTCAAATATTACTCAGTTTATGAGAGTTCTTTTGTTATGTAGAGGGAGGTTCAAACTCAAGGCTGATGTAGACTTTCAGACAACTTAAGCAGGAGAGGGATCTACCATGTAATGTTTATTTGGGAGGGAAACGTTAACGTCTTGGCCTAGTTTTCTTGATCTATAAAATTTCGGGAACGGAACTGAATGTGCTGTAAAGCTACTTCCTCCTACCCTCCCCCCTGGCTGCCCCCAGTGCACATGAAATTTCCAGGGAATGCTGCAGTACTCTCTTGAGCCATGTTCTTGATGTGTGAGCAAGGAAGTCCTTTGGGAAGGAGTACCATTAATTTGCTACAGCCTAAGTACACTAAATTAGGACCCTAGTGGTTTAAAGGAGCACATGAAGGTCCTCTTTAGAGTCCTTATTTATTTTACTTGTTGGAGGCCTTTGGTTCACTTTTATTTTTATAAAGATAATTCTCAAGTCTTAAAAATATATAGTAGCATTTTACAGAATGATTTGAAAACTCCCTTTCTGAGTTTCAGTTAGAGTTAGTAATGCAGTTCATACTCGTACTTCTTTGCTCTGGTTCCATCTACATACTAACACTGGGCTCCCATAGGAGTGTTCCTGTTATTACTGGAATTGCATGTTCTTTAGAGTACTGTTTCTATGGAGTTCAGCATAACAAAGTCATGAGCCTAACTAAAAATGTCTGTTTTCCTGCCACTTCTCAGCTTTATTGAGTAAAGAGTAGTATGCTCTTATTATCCATATGTTTATGGAACACACTCCAATATAGTGATACTTAGTAGACCAAAATACATCTATTTTAAGAATGACCACATGTGGATAATTGTTGAAGTTAGGTGATGGCTATATTGAGGTTCATTACATTGTTCTCTCCATATTTGTGTATGTGTGAAGTTTTCCATAATAAAAAATTAAACTAAATGCTCATCTTCCATTTCTTTAAAACATTACTTCTTTAGAAAGCTTGTAAGTATTCTAGCATCAAGTTTGTGATAATCTTCAGTGTACAGTTGGTAAGCAAATATATTGAGTAGTATAAATTCAACATTTGTGATTATTTCAGTTTTAAGTTTTACATATAAGAGTCTTCATATTTTTTTTCAGGGACAGAATGATGCTGTTGAAATTGGAACAAGAAATTTTAGATTTCATTGGTAATAATGAGTAAGTCCTGATATTTAACAAGGAAAGAAATTGTCATCACAGTTCTTCTTGATTTACTAAATTAGTTTTTCTTCTACTTCTAGGTCTCCACGTAAAAAATTCCCCCCAATGACATCTTACCATAGGATGCTATTACATAGAGTAGCCGCTTACTTTGGATTAGACCACAATGTTGATCAGAGTGGGAAATCTGTCATAGTAAACAAAACTAGCAATACAAGAATGTAAGTATCAGGAAATGTAGGTATATGTGTGTAACAATACTTTATCTTTCTACAGCACCTTTTATCTGAGGTTTTCCACGTATTTTAGCAGCCTGATTAAGCTACATGATAAACTTATGTGATTGGAACAAAAAATACGTTTAGCTTACTAGATTCGGAATGCACCAATCTGAATGGAAATGAGCAGGTGAATAAGAACTGCTTTTAAAAATCAAAAGCAAAAAACCCTCTGAGGTCATAATATCAATGATATTTGATAACTATTCTCATGGAGTTTTAATTTAATGTCGGTCAGACACCTATGGCCAACCTCAGGCAAATTTGAAAAAGAAAGCAAATTTTGAATCTTCTTTCAGTTTACACATCCTTCCCACCTTTGATTTTGCTACTTTTCTCCCACAAATCAGAAGAAGGGGAGTTATTGGTTAATATGGTATTAACCATACTGCTGTATCTACCTTCTGTGCTATATATAATTGAGTTAGGAGCCATTTGGATTTAAAAGTGATAGCTTTATAGAATTGGTGAAATAGTCAGTGCTTGTATTTGGGAGCAAAAGGCCAAGTGCAGAGGCACCTGAGATTATAACGTGTATACAGTGTCTCTTCTGCCTTTTTCTCAAGCTCATCCTAAAGCAGCTAGTAGAGTTTAGCTAAAATTCACACTTTGGTAGTGATCTGCCTATCAAAAGAATTTTCCATGTGGCAGCAATAGATCTGTGGTAGTAAGCAGCAGTCAACTTCAGATGCCATTAGTGCTTTTCAGTTCATTAGTTTTCTGCCTTTCCTGAACCTAGACTTCTCTTGATGTGGTATCTGTGAAACATTCAGTTTGCTTGGTTATATTTAAATCACATATGTTCCTTCTGTCATAATGGCCTTTACTCTGATAGCTGTCTTTTTTTTTTCTTTTTTCTTTTTTTTCTTTTTTTTTTTGCTGGAAAGAAGTTGGCTTTCTTGCATTTCAAACACTATCTTGTCAAATAAATATCAGTATATTGATGGAACCTACTACTGTTAAATTTGTTGGGGTGACATTGGTTAGTAAAATTATTAATAAATAGGTTTCAAGTGTACAATTCTGTAACATATCATCTGTGTGTTGCATTGTGTGCTCACCACCCAGAGCCAGTTCTCCTTCCGTCACACCCTGCTCCATCACCCTCCTCCATCACCCTCCTCCATCACCCTCCTCCTCACCCTATACCCTCTGGTAACCACTAAACTATTATCTGTGTCCATGAGGTTTTCTTTTTTTGTTGGTTTATCTTGTTCCTTTGTTGCTTTCGGTTTTATATCCCACATATGAGTGAAGTCATATGGTTCTTAGCTTTTTCTGTCTGACTTACTTCACTTAGCATGATACTCTCAAGATCCATCCATGTTGTTGCAAATGGCAGTATTTCATATTTCCTTATGGCCAAGTAATATTCCATTGTGTATATGCACCACAGCTTCTTTATCCATTCATCTATCCAAGGGCACTTTGGTTGTTTCCATGTTTTGGTCACCATGAATAATGCTGCAGTGAACATCAGGATACAAAAATCTTTGCAGACAAAGCTTTTCAGATCATTTGGGTAGATACCCAGAAGAGGGATTGCTGGGTCATATGGTAACTCTATTCTTAATTTTTTGAGTAAACTCCACACTGTTTTCCATAGAGGTTGTACCAATTTGCATTCCCACCAGCAGTGAATGAGAGTTCTTTTTTCTTCACAGTTTCTCCAACACTTATTATTAATCTTGTTGATGATAGCTGTTCTAATTGGTATGAGATGGTATCTCATTGTGGTTTTGATTTGCATTTCCCTAATTGCTAGTTAAGTTCAGCATTTTTTCATACATATTTTGGCTGTTTGTATGTCTTCTTGGGAGAGGTGTCTGTTCAGGTCTTCTGCCCATTTTTTTAATTGGATTGTTTGGGGGGGATTTTTGTTGTTGAGTTGTATGAGTTCTTTATATATTTTGGCTATTAGCCTCTTAACAGAGGTGTTGTTTGCAAATATCTCACTTCCTTTCAGTTGGTTGCCTCTTTGTATTGTTGATGGTTTCTTTTGCAGTGCAGAAGCTCTTTAGTTTGATACAGTCCCATTCATTTATTTTTGCTTTTACTTCCCTCATCTTTGAGGTCAAATTCATAAATTTCTCCCTGAACCCAAGATCTGTAAGTTTAGTAGATCGCAGTCTAGATTCATTCTTTTGCACATGTCTTTCCAATTTTTCCCAGCACCATTGATTAAGAGGCTTTCTTTTCTCCATTGCATGTTTCTGACTCTTTTGTCAAAAAATACCTGCCACTATAAATGTGGATTTGTTTCTGGGTTTCCAGTTCTATTCCATTGGTCTATTTGTCTGTTTTTGTGCCAGTTCCATGCTGTTTTAATTATTGTTGCTTTGTAGTATAAATTGAAATCATGGATTGTGGTGCCTCCAGACTTGTTGATTTTTTGGTTTTTTGTTTTGTTTTATTTTGTTTTGTTTTTTGCATATCGTGGTCTTTTGTGATTCCATACAAAGCTGATGGGTTTTTTGCTCTATTTCTTGAAAAAAAAAAAAGTCATTGGGATTTTGATAGGGATTGCATTAAATTTGCATATTGCTTTGGGGATATGGCCATTTTAACTACATTGATTCTTTCAAGCCAAGAACACAGAATATCTTTCCATTTCCTTGTGTCTGCTTCAGTTTCTTTTAATAGTGCTTTATAGTTTTCAGTATAAAAGTTCTACACATCCTTTGTTAAATTTATTCCTAGGTATTATTTTTGTTGTGATTACAAAGGATACTGGTTTTTGGGGGGTTTTTTTCATTTCTTTTTATGAAGTTTCATTCTTAGTATATAAGAATGCAATGGATTTTTGTACATTGATTTTGTATTCTATTACTTTACTGTAGTTATTTATTATTTCCTATAGTTTCTTGGTAGAGTCTAGGATTTTCTGTATAAAGACTCATGTCATCAGCAAAAGGTAACAGTTTAACTTTTTCATGCCCAATTTGGATTCCATTTTTTTCTTTCTTTCGCCTGATTACTCTGACTATATTGAATAACAGTGATGACAGAGAACTTCCCTGTGTTGTTCCTGGTTTTAGAAAAACAGGTTTCAGTTTTTCAGCATTTAGTATATTATCTGAGGGTTTGTCATATATGGCCTTTATAATGTTGAAGTACTTTCCTTCTATACCCATTTTATTAAGTGTTTTGATGATAAATGGATGTTGTATCTTGTCATGTGCTTTTATTGCATCAATTGATATAGTCATATAGTTTTTATCTTTTATTTATGTGATATATCACATTGATCGATTTACATACGTTGAGCCATCCTTGTGCCCCTGAAATGATGTATAATATTTTAAATATATTATTGTATTCTATAAGCTAGTGTTTTGTTTAGGATTTTTGCATCTATATTTATCAAATGTAGAACTCATAAAACAAGTTGGGAAGTATTGCCTTTTCTTTGGTTTTTTGGAAGAGTTTCAGGAAGATAAGTGTTAATTCCTCTTTGAATGTTTCATAGAATTTGTTGATGAGACCATCTGGTCCTGGGCTTTTCCTTTTGGGGAGGTTTTGGTTTCCTTACTGTTGATTAGTCTATTTAGATTATCCAGTTCTTGATTCACTGTAGGTAGGCTATATGTTTATAAAACTTGTCCATTTCATCTAGGTTATTGAATTGGGTGGCATGTAATGATTCATAGTATTCTCATATATTCCTTTGTATTTCTGTGGTGTCCCTTATAATTTCTCCTCTTTCATTTTTTATTTTAATTATTTATGTCTTTTCTCTTTTCACCATAGTTGAGTCTAGCCAGGGATTTGTCAATTTTATTAATCTTTTTGAAGAACCAGCTCTTTGCGCATTAATTTTTCCTTTTGTCTTTTTGTTTTCTGTTTCATTTAGTTCTGCTCTAATTTCTAGTATTTTCTTCCTTCTGCTGACTTTGGGTTTCATTTGTTCTTCTTTTTCTAGTTCTTTAAGATGAAGTGTTACTTTGTTTATTGGTGATTTTTCATGTTTCTTTAGATAAGCCTGTAATGATAAAAATTTCCCTCTTAATACAGTTTTTGCTGCATCTAATAATTATGATAGGATGTGTTTTCATTCTCATTTGTTTCTATGTATTTTTTAATCTCATTTTAAATTTCTTCTTTAACCTCCATGTTTTTGTGGTTTTTTCCCCGCTTTCTTTTTGCAGTTGATCTCCAACTTCGAAATTTTGTCATCACAGATTACACTTGATAGGATTTCAGTCTTCTTAAATTTCCTGAGGCTAGTTTTGTGTTTCAGCAGATGGTCTGTCCTTGAGAATGTTCCATGTACACTAGAAAAGATTGTACAAAATCCATAAATGTCAGTTACATCCATTTGCTGTAATGTATCATTTAATGCTAATAGTTCCTTATTGATTTTCCATTTGGATGCTCCATCCATGGCTGTCAATAGGGTGTAATTGTGTTTTTGTCAGTTTCTCCCTTTAGTTCTGTTAGTAATTGCTTTTTAAATTTTGGTCCTTCCTGATTGGGGGCACATATATTATTAATAAGTGTCATATCTTTTTATTGTACTGTCCCCTTTATCATTATGAAGTGTCCATCTTAGTCTCCTATTACCTTTTTTGTCCTGAAGTCTGTTTCGACAGGTATAAGTATGGCTACACCTGCTTTTCTCTGGGTGCCATTTGCTCAGACCAACCTTTTTCTACTTGTGAACCCCTTTTAAACTCATTTCTATAAATTGCATACCTTGTTTTAAAAACAAATGTTTTTAAATACTGACACTATTGTTCAGTGCCTATCTTAATGTAGAATAGTGGAAATTAAGTAATAAGTTAGGAAAGAAAAATTACTACCCTAAACGTACAAACCACAGATTTTACAATATTTCTTACACAGTTAAATATTGATAATGATGATCAAGTATTTAAACATTAAATAAAAGAATCTACTTGAAAAGAACCACAGTTAAAGACAACATACTCACTTTTACTCAGTCAGTAACTAAACTGATCCAACAGTCTGGCTATGGATGTATTTATATGTTTGGGGAAGTTCTAGAAACGTCACAAATGGATTGTTCTGAAACTGTAATGATTGGTAGAAGAGTGGTTTGGGGGAAGCATTCATAGCCATACCCTCACCAATCATCATTCGCTAATGAGATCCAATTTTGAAGTGTCTCCATTAACGGTGATTCAAACTTAACATTTATTGTTCCATAATTAACGTTTTGCATTTTTTACTTTACTTGTTTTTTCTCCATTACGGATTTTAGCATACCCCTATACAGCCCAGCATGTACCACCACTTGGGAACCAATGGCTTAGAGCTTCATCTTCCACCCTTTTGATTTGAGTCTGTATTTCTCCTTGTAGCTGAGCTGTGTCTCTTGGAGGTAGCATATGGTTGGGTTTTGTTCTTTGATCTAGTCTGCTACACTGTACCTTTTTATTGGTGAGTTCATTCCATTTACATTTAGGGTGATGATAGATATATGAGGATTTCCTATAGCCATTTTATGTTTTGTTTTCTGGTAGCTTGGTGTCTTGATTGTTTCTTTGCTTTTTTTGTTTCTGTCAGTTACTTTAATGATGTTCTATGCTTTTTTCTCTGTTTCCTATTTTTTATGTTGTGTCTCAGCTCTTGTTTTTTTGTTGGGTTTTTTGTTTTGTTTTGTTTTGTTTTGTTTTTGAGTGGTTACCACAAAGTTTATGTAAAAGAAAGTTTCATATATACAGTAGTCCCTTTTCTTAAGCATGCTTCTTATCACCATTCCCTGTTAAATATTTAGACCTTTTCTTCCTCCCCTTTTATGTTTTTGTTGTCCCAGAATATCCCTATTGATTTTGACTTTGTTTCAGGTCAAATAGCCTCTTTCAGTATTTCCTGTAATGCAGACCTTGTACTAGCAAACTTCCTCAGTTTCTGTATGTCTATAAAGGTCTTTAACCCTCCTTTGTATATAAAGGATAAGTTTTCTGGATGAATTATTCTTGACTGCTGTTCCCTCTCACAGTAGTTTGAGTATTTGATTCCATTCCCTCCTCGCTTGTAGAAATTTTGCTGAGAAGTCTGATGGTAATCTAATGGGCTTTGCTTTATAGATTACCATCTTCCTTTCCCTGATTGCCTTGAGAATTCTTTGTCATTGGTCTCTGAAAGACAGCTATGCTAATCACTATACAACCAACACTCTAGCTCTTTGTCATTGATTTTCAACAGCTCAATACAATGTGCCTTGGAGAAGGTCTTTTAAGATTCAGATAGTTAGGTGTTCTGTTTGTTTCTTGGATTCGAAGATCCAGTTCTTTCCATATATTTGGAAAGTTCTCATCAACTTTATACTGACATAGACTCTCTCTGTGCCCTTCCCACTTCCTTCTCCTTCAGGTGTACCCATTATTCTTACGTTGCTATTTCTGGTGGAGTCTGATAGTCCTTCTAGAGTTCTCTCATTTATTTTAATTCTCATGCCTCTCTGCTCCCATCTGTGTCATTTCCGTATTTCCATCTTCAATATCACTAATTCTTTTCTCCATCTGGTCAGCTATGTTTCTTAAGCTAGCTATTTTATTATTTTTCTCTTTTATTGAGTTCTTTATCCCCAGAATTTCTATTTGATTCTTTTTTAAAACTTTAATGTCTTCAGTAAAGTATTTATTTTGTCCATTGATTTTATTTCTGAGTTCATTCCACTGCCTGTTTGTTTTCTTGGGTATCTCATTGAGTTTTCTGCAATCCTTGTTCTCTGTCATTTAAGTCACATATTTCTATGTCTTTTAAGTTCATCTTCTGGAGATTTTGCATTTTCTTTCTAAGCAGCCTTGTTAGCTTGGTTATTCTTATTAATTATTGGATTGTTCTCCTTTCTGGGAATCTGCAAGAGTGGATTCTGCAGCCAGTAGATATGAAGAGGTTTTTCTTTTGTTTTCCGGTTGGTATTGCTGTAGCATTTTATTTTCTCTTGCATTATTCATTTTTCTCGTGGTGGGTGGTTTCCTATGAGGTAGGCTTCTCTTCTTTGACCCAGTCACCTTTCTCTCAGTGCACCATCCCTGTGAGAGGATGTGGATTATGGAGCTCTGAGCCTCTGCAACCCCAGTGTTCCAACCCTGGAAGACAGAAGCTGCAACACTTTTGTGTCTCAGCTGCCCCCAGCCAGGAAAGGTTGGAGGTAGGGCGGGGTTCTGTTGGGAGAGGCAGTGGTTGTGTTTGTGTCTCTGGATAATAGCCACTTCCAACCCAGTTCCTGTTGTCTCACTCTTACAGCTTCTCCCCTGTTGACAGAATTAGCCATATTGTGTGTCCGCCACTCAGGGACTGTCTCCTCAGTTCTTAGGGCTGTACATACTCTATTCCTTAATCCAGCACTCACACTACAGTTTTTTCTAGGGCCAGCAAACACACTGGGAGGTTGTGGGGGTGGAGAGCTCTGGGAGGGTGAGGGAAGGCCACTAGGCTCTGTTTCTTTTTTTCTGGCGGTCACTGAGGGCAGTGAGAGGATGCAGCCTTATGCTCTCCTTTGTTTGCCTGGAGGTTTCTGCACTGAGTGCTAGGTTCAGTCATATTATATGCTTGTACCTCAGACAAGAATGTTCGTGGGCAAAGAAGGCACACTCGCCGCCTTTTCACTCCACTGTCTGGGGGCTGGAATGAGCTGTGGCATCCTGTGGCTCCCCGAAGTTCCTGCCTCTGTATCTTCTTTCTCCCAGGACCAGGGTGAGCTCTGGGTTGTGCACCCACCCCTCTATCACTCTTCTCTCCCAGGACCTCAGTGAACTCTGGACTGGGTCTCGTGGCCCCCGTCTCCACACTTTCCCCTTCTCTCCTCCCCATTTTGCCCCTTTTTGCCCACTTTCATGTGTTTCGATGCAATGAGTGGGTCTCTTAGCTGTAGTTATGTGGCGTAGGGAATCCTTTATTGAATTATAGTTGTTCAAATTGTCTTAGCTCCCAGAGGAGTTTTTCAGGAGTTCTTCTCATGTCACCTTTTTAATGATGTATCTCCTGGAATCTGGTATTTTTAAATGATTGTTCCTGAACTAAAATTAAATTAATAAAGATTGATGTCTTTGAAAAGGATACTGTCTTTCTTTAGGGGTTAAATTTTACCTTTAAATATGAATCTGATTTAATCTTCCTGTGCCTGTCCCTTCGTCTTTTTAAAATATCCCTATCAATGAATCTTTTCCCAATTAGTATGTCATGACTAAAGTAGATAATAACCATTATGTGTGAGCTGGACTGAAGGTGACTAGAACTTTAATTCATTTAACCAGTACCTTTCATCATTACTCAGAGTTGCTGGATATCCAAGCACATGTGCATTAGCAGGCATTTTGACTAACATTTTGACTAGTGACTCTCTAAGGTTTTCAATACAGTGTAACCTCATTTGTTTGAATGCTATGAACGATGTCAGAAAATTTTAGGGTTCTCTTTATCGAAGTAGTCAAAAGTTTAGCTAAACACAGATGTTTATGTTATACTTGAAAAAGAATGGATCAGCAGCACGATTATAACTAGACATTTCGGATCATTGAAGTTACACTGTATTCTTATTTTATATCTTCTGGAATATGCAGAAGGTTATAAATCAGAAAACCTTAGAGATTTGCTCCACATTGAATAAAAACAAACTTACCTTTTCCTCATAGGCAGATTACCCGCTCCAGCCTTGAACCAGTGGTATTGTGGATGTCAACAACCCAGTGTCCACTGGGGTGTCTCAATGGAGCGGGAAGTTGGCGATTGCAGGGCAGTAAATTCAGGCATCTTTAAAATAAAGAGGTAAGACAGTCTTAAGGTTAGCTGAAATGCCTGCCAATGCTATTTGGTGTGGGAATCCAGCTGCTCTTAGAAAAGTTGCCAGGTCCTTGGTTAAACCTTGCAGTTCACATAGGAATAACAATCTCTCATCCAAGTAAAAACTTCTTGAATAAGAAAATGTGACTTAGCTACAGAAATAGTTGATAGAAGTAAGTGGGACAGTATTGTGACAGAAATAACAACATACTGCCATTGTCCGAACTAAATAGACAATCTCTAAACCTTTTAAAGGAAGCAATCTTTTTATCAGTTTGATCATGAAACTATTTTTACTCTTTTATTTTTCTCTTTAGTTCTATATATAAGTTTATAGGGAGATCTGCTTTTTGTTTCAGTTACCTAAATACTTCTTAAAATAGAGATTTTTTTTTCAGCTTATTTAGATAATTCTCATTTTTAAATCTCCTTTTGCATCATTTGACAGGAAGTAGATATAGTACTTTATTAAAAATTCACTAGGTTAAAAAAATTTAGAAGTTTTACTTGAAAACTTTGTTGAAATAACTGGTCACTTTGAAAATGTCATTATCCAGGTTTATTTAGTTTAGAAATTTACTTATGGTACTCATAATATATTATACAACTTATACATTTTTTTTTTAAACTACATGTAAAAGAAACTACTTGGACAGTCCATGAAACTTTTTTTTTCTTTTTTTGGGGGGTTGGTTCCCTGAGTGGATCGAGCCCAGGCTGCAATGGTAAGAGCACTGAGGCCGAGCCACTATACCACCAGGGAACCCCTTATAACCTCAAAATATATATTTATTTATTATGTATTTCAAAAAAGTAATTCCAATTTTATGAGAGGGCGATATAAAGTCACAAGAGTGTTGACTGAAGCTAAGAATATTTTTGAGAAAGTGAAATTTTGCATAATAGTTATTTTTCAAGGGTCACAACCTTATATCTGTCTTCTGAATCTCAGTAGAACTTGCAACATTTCCGTAAAGGAAAGACCAATCAGCCATAAACTATATTAAGATTTTATAATTATTACTTAAGTTTACATTAACTTCCAAAAACTAAGTCCTCTGGTAATTTGGTTGCATTTTGAAGTACTCTCTTAAGTTGTAGTTAACTCAGCCACAAAATATTTGATTACTTTCAATTATATAACACCAAACCAGGTACTGTAGGAGTGTAACATGTGATACTGTGCTATACTTTTTCCTTTGTCCCACAATTTTTTTCTTGGATTTAGAGGAGGCAATGCAGAGCATATGAAGGCTTTGCGTCTTATGTTATCAGGGCTCCAGCTGTCACTCAATTATGTACTTACCTTTTCTTTGACCTTGGACAGTTGCTTAAGCCATTTGAACCTGTTTTTCCAGTAATATTTATAATAATAACAAACTCTACTGAGTGTTTTCTGTTATAAGTGCTATTTATTAATTCATCTTCAGAACAACCCTATGACATAGATATACTGTAATTCCCATTTAAGTAATCTGTGCAAGTCCTAAAGCAACTAAATTGGTAAAGCTGAATATTTGAACCAAAGCAGTCTGATTCCAGAGACCATACTGTATTTCATACGGCCTTTCACACATAACTTGGTGTAGTTAGTATTTTATTATAAGGAGTAAATGAGATAACATAAGTACCTAGTAAGTGGTAACTTTTATCACTTTTCATAAAATGTTATATTTAACTTTTCTGTAAATATTATATATTACTTTTTATGTTCTCTTGTCTTGTTTTTTTGTTTTTGTTTCTTTAGACCTGATCAGAAATTTAATGAACATATTAAGGATGATAAAGGTGAAGACTTTCAGAAACGATATATCCTCAAGAGAGATAACTCTAGCCTTGACAAAGATGATAACCAGGTAATGTAGCTCAGTTAGAGCATTCTTACAGGTGCAGCACTTATACCCACAGGTCATTTTCCCAATAATTAATTGTTCTCTTTTCTTTAGATGAGAATACGTTTGAAAGATGACAGAAGAAGCAAATCAATAGAAGAAAGAGAAGAAGAGTACCAGAGAGCTCGAGACCGTATATTCTCCCAAGATGTATGTATTATTATATTTAGGTCTTCTTGTTAGACTATATACTGATTGCATTATAAGGGCTCACTCCTCCCTTAAGCTATTGATCACATTTTTTAAGCCACATTTATTACATATAAAGTCACCTTTTAGAAATACTGAGATCTATCTTACGTTATTATGTTAATAACGTAATAGTGTACAAAATACTATATTGCAGCAGTTAATACAAATTTCTCAAAAGTCAGAAGCAGATAGACTACAGGAATAGTCTGTTGGACAGGGTGTATAGTTTTTGTAATATATTTTTCTTCCAGACCTCTCACAGACTTGAGATTTTTTAGAACATTGGTCATCGTCTATAAGATCATGTGTATTCTAAATCCTACTTGTTTAGTGGGTTTATTGATAAGTAACTTGTATCTTCTTTTAAAATAAAGCTAATTGATTTTTAGGTTAATATTTATTTTACACTTTATAAGTGATTATATGAAAGAGATCTTTTAAGTGGCTAATTTTATGCATATATTCAAGAGGAGAATCAGTTCAGTTTTACCAATATCTGTTAAAACACCTGTTCTGTGCAATATCAGTTACTATTGAAGAATATATGAATATATTTAGTTTGTGTGAATACTACCAGACATAGAAATTTTCTCAATATAAAAAAATAATAGTAAGTAACATTAAAAACTAGATCAGGGGTGTCCAACCTTTTGGCTTCTCTGGGCCATATTGAAAGAAGAAGAATTGTCTTGGGCCACACATAAAATACACTAACACTAACAACGGCCAATGAGCTTTATAAAAGGTTGCAAAAAAAATCGCATAATGTTTTAGGAAAGTTTACTGATTTGTGTTAGGCCACATTCAAAGCCATCCTGGGCCGTGTGTTGGACAGGCTTGATCTAGACTATCAGTTAGGAATTATAATATTCATTCAACAAATATTGAACAGCTGTGGTAGATGCTATGCAAGGGCCTGGAGAACATATCCATGAATGGTTACAATAATTCAGCCATCACACAACCCTTATATGGTAAATATCATTGTTTTCATAGTTAAGGAAACTGAGGCTCTAGGATGTTAAGTAAAGTAGCCAATGATCATATACCTAGAAAATGACAGTGTTGGGATTTCAACCCAGGTTTTCTGAACTCAGAGTCTGAACTAGATGTATTTCTCTCTCTGGGATAGATGAGGTCTGTACTCCTGATGAGTAGGCAGACAATGAGAATATGGTGTGTGATTTGTATAGAGACATGAAGGTCAAATAGGGACATAGCAAAGAAGCATCACACATGATGGAATATGGCAGAGAACTACCACAACCCAGAATTCAGGAATGTGAGTGAGAGTTAGCTTCAAAGATGAGACCTTAGAGTATAGTGTTCCAAGTAGAGAGTAAATATTTGTAGAGGCTTAGAGACAAAGGAGTACTTGACACATGAGGAATTACAAGATTAAGTGTTGCTAGATTATAACCTAGACAACACTGGAAATGAGGAAAGTTTAGGTTGGAGAAAGAAGCAGGAAGTAGATGGCTTGACTCTGAAAGCTAGTTAAGGTAGGTGGGCATTTAGCTAGAGCAGGGTTCAGCAGACTTTTTCTGCAAAGGGCCAATAATAACTATTTTAAACTTTTCAAGCCATACAGTCTTTATTGCAACAACCCAAATCTACCTTTTTATTTTGAAAGTAGCCATATATAATACATAAAGGAATGGGCATGGCAGTGTTTTAGTAAAACTTTATTTGTAGAAACAGGTGGCTGGCTATAGTTTGGTGATTCCTGATGTCTGGAAAACTAGTTAGAAGACTATTGTAATAATACAACCAAAAATGATGGTTGCCTGAGATAGCTTAATAACATTAGAAGAGCTTGGCATAAGCTCCTTTGAGACGTTGCTTCTCGTTCACTGGTACAGCTATAGCCAAGGCACAGGGGATGAGAATACTTGTTGAGTGAATGAGATGGAATCTACAGACTCTGGTGTATATTTTGAATATATAATAATAAAAATTAGTTCACTTGTTTGGAAGAGAATATTTCAATTTCAAATTAATTTGTACCACAGAAATGAATGGCTTCAAGAGTATGTCTGTTAAAAGTAATCATAGTGTCTCCAAGACAAAAAATTCTGTTATCATTTATTTGTGTGTTTTTATCGCTATGTTGGATTTTTGGGAGGAGGGATACTTTTAAAATATTATGTATGATTTTTGTTGTCATCATTGGTTTACAGATGGCATGTATTTGACAAAAGCTTAACTTTTTATATCTTTCTTTCTAGTCCCTGTGTTCCCAAGAGAATTATATTATTGACAAAAGGTAAGGGAATTTTTAACAGTTGTTTTGGTGATTGTCTGACCGATGCTAATAAAAATTAAAATGTATTATTAAAATGCCAACAGAATCCAAGATGAGGATGCTAGTAGTACCCAGCAGAGGCGCCAGATATTTAGGTATCGGAAGCATGCTTTCATGCAGTATTGAGAAATTAAAGCGTTTTTTCTTTATTCTTTCTGTTGTTGTCTTTATTAGCTTTTCAAAATTTTGTTTCTAAATTACAGAGTTAATAAAGATGCTTCAGGGAGATCAACAAATAGTCATCAAAGCAGCACTGAGAATGAGCTGAAGTACTCTGAACCACGCCCCTGGAGCAGCACAGATTCAGACAGCTCTCTCCGAAATTACAAGCCTGCTGTAACCAAAGCCAGCAGCTTCAGTGGAATTTCAGTCCTGACAAGAGGTGATAGTTCTGGAAGCAGCAAAAGCATAGGCAGGCTTTCAAAAACAGGTACAAATATCTGTCTAGAACCGTGCAGTCAAAACATTAGCTTTCCTAATGTTTGTCTTAGCTCTTTATTTATCACATGGCTTCTGCAATCATAATAAAATACAGAATTCTTACCAGTAGTGCATTGAACACCTCAAAGTACTTATGAGATACATGTTTATTTACATTATGATTCATTCTCTGAGCAAGAGATTTACAAACATCAATTAAAATAATTCTCTATTGTGACATAAATTTAATCAGGTTGGTTCAATGAAATGGCATCTCGTGAGAGTGCCCAAAGGTGGTTGGAAATTTTTCATTGCTTATTTACAGTTGAAAGGTGTAGTTTTTCACCTAGGATTTTTAACTGATTGCATTTTCAGCTAATAATATCAATTATTAATTGCATTTTTCATGACAAAGTCCTTCATGTACCATTCAAAAATTAAGAAAATTGCTGAGTTTTTGAGGAATTTAAAAACTAAAGAAAAATAATACGTAATTATTATCAATAAGTAGAAATTTCAATAACATCCTCAATTCTCCTAGCTTCTTTGAATTAGAGTACACAGTCTTTTCTCTCTATACTTTCATTTACTGGTTTCAGTTCTAAAGCAGCTCATGTTACTTTTGGGATCCTTGTTGATCCCAAGTAAGCATGTAAGTCGGCAGAAATGTCTCCCTTCCTTTAGCCTATTTGGGTTAACCTAGACATTTCCTGTTATACAGGTAACAGTTGAAGGGAAAGATGTGTACTTGCAGGTGACAATATTTTTTTAATCCCTGACTATACTCAGTGCTTTAAATGTTAAGGCTTGTGAATTGCGCTTGTCACATTTTTAACTTTTATTGTAGATATTTAAAATGTCCTAGTGTATATGATAGACTATTGCTAAAGACAGGTAAGTTTTATGACTATAAGAAATATACATATGTGCCACACATACATTTATATTTTAAATGGCCAGTTAATCATCATAACAGGAAAGAACTACTCATATATCATTAGAAAGTCATTTAGATGCACTGCCAAATTAAAACATTTTATGAACATGTACTATTTAGTATCTGTATATATTTATTTCATTTATTAACAATTAATTCTCCGTCCAGAGTCAGTTCTGTTTTTTAGAACTTAATTAACTGTATACATTATCAAAATATTTTCCTTTTTTTCATTTTTTTCATTCGCCTTTAGCCGTTATACTGAAAGTCAGTGACATTTTTACTCTCTGTGTAATAGAAAATGAAATCAGTTGCAGGCATAAAAGCAGTGAAAAATAAACTATCAAATAATTTATCAAGGACAGTGAAAAATAAATTATAAACTGCTATCAGTGTTTTCTTTGTCCCTTGATATGATAAAAAATCAAAAGGTGACTGTACATCAGGACTGGGCAAGACATTAATCACGGTCCACCAGTGGACCGCCAAGGAAATTTTGGAGTGAGCACCTGAATAATAAAATAAATAGCTAGTGAACCACAACACTTGGAGAAGTAGCCCTTGCCCTGAAAATGTCTGCCTAGGCCTGCTGCTGTACATTATAGGGAGATGCTACGATTATGAGCTGGAAATGAAATTCTAAAATGAAACTTGACAATTTCTCTTGAAGAGAATTTATCATTTTTTGGTATTTCCTACACTGTTAATTTCTTATGTTCTTGTAGATAAGGGGTTTCTGATATAAGAGATTTGGGCATTTGGCTGTGCTAAGTTCTTTTTCCTAGGGAAAAATTATAATCTGTATATTCCTAGGTGTTAATCTAAAAGGTAAAATGTATATAACTTTGTCCTTCTGGGCATGTGGGTAATGTGCTTTTTGTGACTGTCTGTGGCTGCTGTTATTATAAATGTGCTTAAGTTGCATGCTCTGGCTATGACTTCTGACAACTTACGTGATCTGTTAGTTGTATTAAACTTGTTCGTTGTGGGGAGGGAAAGCAGAATTGTACAGTAAATGAAAAATAGCCAATGCTTTTTTTATGTGGTAACTGCATGGTATGCAATGTGAATTTTATTGTGACATGTTTAAAACCTGCATTTTTACATGAGGTTTAAAAAATCCATATTTTTCATTACTCCTCCCCTAGGTTCTGAGTCTTCTGGTAGTGTAGGGTCATCTACGGGCTCTCTTTCTCAAATCCAGCAGCCTCTTCCAGGTACAGCTCTCAGCCAGTCTTCTCATGGCGCACCTGTCGTCTATCCAACTGTCAGCACTCATAGTTCTCTTTCCTTTGATGGTGGCCTAAATGGGCAAGTCGCATCTCCTAGTACTAGCTTCTTTTTGCTTCCCTTGGAAGCGGCAGGCATACCACCTGGCAGTATTCTGATCAACCCACAAACAGGTTGGTATCCCAAAAAAAGGTGTTTATTTCAGTTGAGATATCAGGAGTTACCTGAAAATTTAAAAATACGTATTAAATGTGTTATCTGTATATGTGTTGTCAGCTTTCTATTTTTCATGAGTAATTAGCATTTTTCCTAGAACTTGAATAAAAATACTTAATGCTAGAAAACGTTAAAAGACATATTTAGATTTTTCTCCTTGTGACATCTGTGACTTCATCTTTTAGGCCAAATAATGGCCTAACCATAATTTAAAATAATTCATTTTCTAGAAATGAGACAACCACCTTTGAAAGAGCTTTATTTGATAAAAAGTTTGATAAAAGCTTTATTCTGAGGAAAATAGTATGTATTTCATGAAGAAGGAGGAAGTTAACAACTCTGGAAAGAACCTATAAATAATTGTCCTTCTGAATATGGTAATTGTTTTCTACTGAGGGAAAGCTAAAGGACAATTTATTAGTAAAAGAAAATAGGTAGTCATTATGAGTTAATATTGACAACACATTCTTTTAGTTAATAATTTGCATATATTGAGCATTTACACATACTATATTAAGGTGTTTTAAATATATTACTTACAATCTTTATAACAACCCTGTTAGGTAGGCTAAATTCCCATTTGCAGGTAAGGAAACAGCCTCAGAGAGATACCGTCATAATACATTGGCACAAATGACTTACAATAGAGAAAACAGTCTTTTAAAAGATCACAAAACATCTTGGTTTCTATCCACAATAACATATCCCAGTCATTTGGTAAGATAATGAAAACAACTTTAAATCATTTCATAACCTTCCTTAAAAATTCAGATACTTAGCTGATATGGTCACATCAGCATGGTAGTAGTTGGGCAAGGTAGATAGATACAGGTGAGAGTGTCAGAGTGTCTTAGTGTTCCTTTTGTTTGTTGTAGAGAAAACATGTCTTGGAACTCATTGCCTTCAGATTTCATTTGCATCTCTTTTAACCCTACCAGACCTGAGGCCCTGAACCTAACTGTCCCCTATGCCTGGGCTCCTGAGCATTAAAGGGAACAAAACAACATGATCTAGAAAAATGTTAGTTACATGCAAACAAGTGGTTAGAATAAGATGGAACTTGGAGACATTGTAGAAAATAGGTCTACCTTTCATTTTGAAAATTAGGTACAGCGGTCTAGCTGTAGATTCGGAAATTTCCGGAAAATCGGTACAGCGGTCTGGTAGGGTTAAGATAAAGTATTAGAATATTTATTTCTATTATAAGAATTGATTTAGCATAAATACTTGACTTCAGAAATTGTTTTTGCTTAATAACTTATCTTCTTATCCTTCAGGTTAATTATATTATTAAACTTCCTGATTTCCTGGAGCAGGATATAAGATGATTTAATATTTCACTATTTCCTGTTATTTCTCATTCAAAATACTTTAGTTAATATGGTTTTGGTAACATGAAAGATTCACTTGAGTAGGGAGTGACAGAGTTAGAAATTAATCAACTGGAAATTGAATTGTATTCTTAATTTTAAATGAGTTCAAAGGTGACTTTTTTGCTTTTTGAGAACAGTGTTACAATGCACCTAACTTTTTACAGACAGTCCTTAAGTTACTTTTAATATGCCTTCACCCAAAATCTTCCCTACCATTTTTTTTGTAAAATTATTTAGCAATCAACAAATATGCAGCATGACTTGTTTTAGTTATTTATAACCAACACATAAATTATCTGGGAACTAATTGATAATTGGAGGACTTTTTTCACTTGATAACAATACAACAGTGGATTCTTTCCTCCCAAGTACTATTTTATTACATGTCATGAGTTTAAAAAAACAAAAGAGAGGGGTTCATCATGGAAGAAAGGATGTTTTGAAAGCAATGAATACAAGTATTATTCAGTCAAATTTCTTATTTTCTTCTGTATTCTTTCCTTTTCTCACTGGATCTCATAGTCAATGGTCAGTTTATTTCAAATAGTCTTTTTGAAAAATAGTCTAATATATAGGAAGAAAAAATGCTAATCATTGAATCTATTTATATGTACATGGAAAAAAGTCTAGAAGGTATTCAAATTGTTAAGTATAAGATTATGGAGGATTGATTTTCCTTTTGATTTCTTTTTGTTTATTTCCAGCAATGAAAATACGACTTTTTACAGTAAGAAAACATTTACAATGTATGTATAGAGAATGAGAGTAAAATTTATTTTAGTTACTTAAAATATTCTCCCCCAAAACGCAAGGCTAGAAATCAATATTAAAGTTCTCTCTAGTTTTCTTTCTTACCTATAAATAAATCTTACTGGAATTAAATAGATTACTTTAGAAAATGAGAATCTAAAACTTATTTACAACTTTTAAGTTAGAAGCTCTAAAATAAGGACACTACCTTGAAGTTCACAATTTGAAATTTGAAGCTATCAACCATTTTAATTTTCATTTACTTTTAATTTTTTTAGTTAATATATACATTGTGGCCTGTAAATTAGCTATTTCCCACCACCTTAAAAGAGGCTAATTTACAATTTTCAGGTATCCCCAAGACAAGCACTTTTTCTTGAAATTGAAACATGTTACAGTACTAAAGCAGCATAGTCGTATAACTGAACTCTTGAGCAAGATGTATTTCAGAATTCAGAGGTTTTTGGAAAATACTATGTGTTATAAAATAACTTTAGTAGGTTCTGGACTGGCATCCTCAGTAAAACACTAGAACAGAATTTCTGAATATGTACTCTAAATGGGAAAAATAAAGACTGTTAATAGTCTGTAAGGTCATACTTTGCTTCCCAAACTAAGAAAATCTTTCAGTTTTCAGAAACTTGAGACTTCAAAATTGTGAATAAAGATTGTAGGCATGCATTGTAAATTGTTAGTTGAATGACCTATTTTCAAACTCTATTATAAATTATTTTTTTTCCTCCTTTTTAAATTTTTCAGGTCAGCCCTTCATAAACCCAGATGGGAGTCCAGTTGTGTATAATCCTCCTATGACTCAACAGCCAACGGTTAGAACCCAAGTGCCTGGACCTCCACAGCCACCGCTGCCACCCCCACCGCCTCAACAACAAGCAGCTAATCACATTTTCTCACAGGTGCACATACCCACGATTACATAATGCTAAGTTCACCTGCCTTTGCATATTTGGGACTAAATTCACTAATTATAATTGAGATAGCCCACGTAAGTATCTCTTAGAACTTTAATATTCTCCGCTAGTGATGTCCCACTCACTACTCGTAGGAAGAGGGTTTGGTTACCTTCCAAGGGCTTTTCAGCTAAAAATACAGAATATTTATTGGAAAGAAGGGAATTTGGTATCTCATGAGCCTGTGTGGTAAGTATGTTATCCCTAGTTCACAAAAGCAAGAAATAGACAAGAGGAATAAAAAGAAAACTGAGATTATTCATTATCCCAGTGAGCAAAGTGAGTTGTTTTTTTAAGATTGAGCAGATCAAGCAATTTAAAGAAACCTAGTTGAGTTACTCAAGTTCTGCAATGTACGCTCCATCCCTCCTACTTTATGAAAAATAGAGGCAAAAGGATCGATCCCAAGTTAGAATTCACAAAAGCACTCCTAATGTCTTGAATTTGTTTCAATGATTAGAGTTTACACATACATTTTCAAGTTCAGGCTTTTCTCCTAGCGATAACGTTACTCATCCTTGCAGAACTTGAGTATACCAGTGTGAACTTTTATTTCGTTCTGTCCTTAAAGGTTGTATAACATACCAAAGACAGTTTGTACAGTTAGTTAACTTCTTTTACTATGTAAGACCATCTAAATATTCCACTGGTAAAAACATACAGAGTAATTTCTTAGGAAAAAAAGAATGGTGATAAACTTGAACTAGAGAAATTTTATTAGTTGTCCTCACAAGTTACCATATTTTTCCATGTATAAGACAGTACTTCGGTCTAAAATTGTTAGACCAAAATTGGAAGTCATCTTATACATGGGAGTAACCAGTTGTGAGGGTTTCTTACTGTTGAGTTAGAAAAGTAAGGGTCGTCTTATACACAGAAAAATATTGCAGGGGTGAAGAATAGCAGTTTGATAAAAGTTATCAAATATTTTGAAAGTCAGGAAAAGAATTGTTCCTCTGTTATTTAAGACTCAATACTGGGCAAAGCAAATGGAAGGACTCCTAGGTTTTCGGTGCATTTCTCTAATCATAAATATGAGTTCTTATATGTAGTGCAAATTGCCCGAAAGTATTTCCAAAGATTCTCATATCCACTCCCTAACCCAGTTGGATTACATACTCTCAGGTACATATTAGACTCAGGTACATATTAGAATACATAAAACTCCCTCCCTCTTCTCTTCCTTGGCATCATTCAGCTTGGTCCTGAAATGTTCTTCTTTCCTTTTGCTACCATGTGATTGTTTGCAGCAGTACTGTTTCACTAAGAGCTTTACAAGACTGATTTCATTTCATCTCATTCAGTAAAAAAATGTTAATCTGGCAGCTTCAAAATATTCTAAAGATTTAACTGTCGTTGTATACAAGTATTTCAGATTATCATCTCTTAGAAATAACTCTGATTTAGTTATGAGACAACCCTAAATGAAGGTGTAGGCAGCTTAGTTTAGAAATAAATGCCTTACTGGACTATAATTTTAAATCCTGAGGTATGCATCGAATTTCATGGCTGATTTTCCTGGTGTTGCTTCATTTGTTTCTGGGTAATTAATCATCAGATGCAAAAATAGAGAATTGATGAAAAATGATATTTAGTAACTATCTTTTGCACACTGAGGTAATCCATCCATGAAATTTCAAATAACCAAAGAAATATTAAGATTTCCAAAGCCTGCGGATGGGCTACATTTCTTGAAACCAATCACTTTAAGTGGCTCTTGTTTTGCAGCCAGTTGCAATTTAAGTAGGAAAAGGAAGAGCTGAAGCGTTTTCTAAGTGGTGTCAGAATTTCACTTTGATCAGCCAGTCACCTAGCCCACATTTTTCTCATTACCACTTGACACCTGGCAGACAATTAATTTATACCTTGATGTTCCTAATACTCTTCTGTCTTTTATCCCCTAGAAGACTAGAGCTTTTGTTTCAGCTGACATTTACGTAGTAGGTCAAGTTGTCTGAAAGAAAGTTATGTCTTAATGGTAGTCTGACTTAATAACACATAGAATAGCCTGTAGTTGGAAGTTCTAAAGATACCACACCTCATTTAGTGTGATATGTGCTGTCATCCATTAGGAAGCTTGCTAATTTCTAGTTGAGAGGTTAGTGAAGGACCAGCAGCTACTTTAGATCTTTCAGATTTTACTTCTTTTTAGTACTTTTCCTTTAATTCTAGATTTTTTTGTAGGATTCTAAGCTAATTCAAACCTTTCATAATTTTAGAAACAGTTGTGTTGATTTTGTAATAAAAGTGCAACTCGTTATACATCTTAGTCGTCATGTGAATTTCTCCTTATTTAGATTATCATATGGGCAATCTTAGTCAGTTTATTTTCCAATTCTAAAGTATTCTCTTTGGAAATATTGTTCACAGGGAGATTCATGTAAATACATTATAACCAAAAGTAAGAGTTTTTATTAGATAAAATTATCTGAGTTCCTCTAATGCTTGCTTACATGGCTGTCTACAGATCACTTACCTTAGCCTGATTGCTACCCATAAAATGAAATATGATAATCTTTAAGTCAATATGTATATCACTCCCTTTGTAATAAACTATAAATATAAGATTGAGAAACTAAATCAGATGCCAGTGTTAGCTTATAGATGGCCAGCTAAATTCCTTGAGATTTAGAAATGGTTAAAACATTTTCATTTTTTAAAAACCCATTTTTTTTCAGTGCTCCTGAGAAGCATAAAAACATTTTTTTTTCCTGAAATGTGGGAGTATTCCATTAGTGAAAAAATTCCAAGTAACTAGTTTTTCAGCTCCTAATGAAACTTTTTAGTTACAAGAAAAATGTGTTTATCTTCCATATATAAAAGAGGGGTGTGGGTGTGTGCACTCGCGTGTGCACGCACACACTGGTGTGGTGTGTGCTGTAGGGTATTTTTTTTTTAATTCATTTTTATTGATAGACTTTCGGGGTGACATCTGTTAGCAAGATTTGCATAGGTTTCAGGCATACATAGGCTATTATTCTTAATGGTACCCATGGTACATTTTTCTTTAAAATTTCCTCACTTTGGTCCCAAAAGAGTATCTCATTGTGCCTTATCAAATAGAGAGGGTCATTGGCATAGATATTATATAAGTTGTTGCCTGATAATAAAGTAAATGAAGTTTTTTTTGTATTATTTAGTGTCATATAACTAAATACAACAGCTCCTTCATGAAGCGAAGAAATAAGGATAAGTGATTTTGCTTTTATCAACTTAAGCCAGAGATATTGGTTAGATAAGAGGATTTGAGACATCTAAATTACCTGTTTCAGTGAATTTAATAAGTCTTTATGAAAAATTATCTTTCTAATTATGTATTAAATGTAAGCATAGATATAGTCTCAAAATTTTTACTATTAGAGTTTCTTCATTTAGCTTTGCTTTTTGTTTCCTATATTGTTGTATTTAAGATAACTTTATATAGTTTAAGCTATTACCAAAAAAAATGTAACTTTCCATTTTATGCAATTCTTCTAACATTTTATTCTGATATTAACATTGTTTGCCAACCTGTTATTCTTTAGCCTGTTCGTCCTCTGCAGTCCTCTTCACAGCCTGTTCAGTACTCTGCAGCCCCTTACCCATCCCCGCTCCTGACAGTCTCACCCACCCAGCAATACTCTGTGGTACTATCTCTCTGTTCACCTCCTGCATTGTTTCTGTGGGTGAATGTGTGATGAAGGCTTATGAATGTGATTAAATGTGATTTTTTGTGATTTTTTTTTTTAATTCAGGGATACATATATACTGAAGAGGTGTTTCTAACCTATAAATAAATTAATTCTCTTCCATAAAATATTTGTTATATTGGCTTATTACAGTGACTGAATAAACTCTAATCTTTACCCTCCTTTTCATAATGCAGTGCTTTTCAGGTTGATTATTCTAGTCCCAACGTGTTTTAGCTACAGTTTTCATCTGGGTTTAGGCTTCCTATTCTTTCCCCAGTGCCATAGTTCCAGTAGACTTAGTACCAGTTGCCAGGGTTAATTGGAGCTTATAATTATGCAAGACATCCTTCTAAGTATATTTTGAAGGAAGATCTCTAACTTTAATCTGTGACTGTATATTAATGGTACCTTCTTTAATCCAAAGTATGCCCCAAGTTATACCACTCCATAAGAGCTTAAACGCACCACCGCCATGTGTTCTCTATGTGAGTTTCTATAGTTACTAAGCATATGAGATGTAAATACCTCTTGCATAGCACCTAACGTGAAATAGATATTCAATAAATGTTACATTTTTGTCTTAAAATGAGTCTCCCTAACAACCTGTATACTTTTCCTAGTGATGCTGTTATTTCTCAGGCTATGTAACCATCACATTAAAATTGCTTTCCAAGTTAAATTACAAGCTATATCTTAAAATCATTTAACACTTTTTAGAAATGTTTTGTTTTATTGAGGATAGTTTTCTTTTGAGCTGGGGCAGTCTTATTTACAAGTCTTGGCACTGAATGATTTTCAACAATCACTTTCAGTCTGAAAAAAAATGAAATTTTGCCAGCATTGAGAAAGTTGACAGCAATAAAAAGAATGGCATGAAAGCCTCAAGAATATTTTGAAAAATGACAGATCATTGGAATAAGAAAATGACTCTTTGCCAAGATGACTGTAATGGTGGTGTATAGTTAATAGTATCTCTTTTTAATGTATTAGGCCTATTACATACTTTGGAATTACAGATAGTAGGTATATTTTGAAACTACTTATTGAGTTAGGAGAATAGTGCTAGAGTATGTCAGAGTAGCCATTTGGGAACAGTAAAACCACATATCTTCAGTCATTAAATCAGGTTCCCCTTTTTCATTCCCTTCTTCATAGCCATAACCAACTTTGCAAAAGCCAGCACATTATAGAAACTGCAGACTCAATTTGTCTGCAACTCATTTGCTATAATTTTTTAAGTTAACTTTTTTTTTTTACTATTTTCCTCTTGGAAAATGTGTATATTGTTGCCAATCTGTGACTCCTTGGGAGCAGGAGAATGCCATTTTAAGCCCATTATTTTCATTTCAGTGATACTATCCAGACTAGCCAGAGCTGGTCTTTATGCTGTTGTTGAGTCAGAAACATTTGTCAGATGACATATAAATCATAACACTCTCTTGGCTGGGCACCCCTGCCTGCTCACCAAGTAGCAAAAGCAATAGGAAAGTCATTTGGATGGCATTTGTCTTAACATCTGTCTTAAGGAACAGATTGAAAAACACCAGGGAAGAATAGACTTTATGGCCAAATTATTTTTGAGTGATTAGAGAGAAGACCAGGGTGGGTGGATTTTAATTTTATTTAATATCTTCTAGTATATTTGTTAGGTATGATAGGAGGGTGATGATTTATAGTGAAGAGTAGTTAGTACTGTGCCTTGGCTAGTTACCTGGTCTTTGAAATCCTTTCTGAAAATGTTAAGCATATAATATAAAAGTATACAGTTTCAATTCCATATTTTAAGGTGCCTTTAATCTTTGTTTAAATAAGTGTTTCTTCTTTTTTTTGTTGTTAAATGTTGTTATACTTTACCCTTTTCTGCATGCTATACATTTCCATTACCTCTATTTTATAAGTAGTGTGCAATGACAGCATTGTAATATGCATACCTTTTTGCCTTCGAATTATAATTTTCTTGAAGCTGTTTTTTATTAAATGATGTCTGTTGTAGATACAGTTTTCATAATACATTACTACTGCAACTCATCTTAAAATATATGGAGTAATTTTCTTTACTGAGTTTAGTCTATATAAGGAAGGCTTACTGATTTGACTTTTTCCTTTTTTATTTAGCAGGACAACCTTGGGTCTCAGTTTAGCCACATGAGTCTTGCCCGCCAGCCATCTGCCGATGGTTCTGACCCTCATGCTACCATGTTCCAGTCCACTGTTGTTCTTCAGTCCCCACAGCAGTCTGGTTATATTGTGACGGCAGCTCCTCCACCCCCACCACCTCCTCCACCACCTCCTCCTCCCCTGCCACCTGGGCAGCCAGTCCCTACTGCTGGCTATTCTGCCTCTGGTCATCCTGTCAGCCAGCCAGTGCTCCAGCAGCAGGGATATATTCAGCAGCCCTCACCACAGGTACATTGCTTTTCCATCTTTTCCCCCATGGAAGCCTCTCATTTAAGATCAGTTTTAATGTTAGAGAACTCATTTTTAATTCCACACAGAAAGAATTTTTAAGAATGTATAAACAAAGCTTGTCATTATTTTCTTTTCTCTGGAGATTTTCAAGTTCATGCCAGGCAACCACACGACACATAGACGCTTCAATTGGATAACTACACTATATGATCTTTGAGTTTCCTTCTGACTCTGAGAGGTTTGTTACGTTTTAATTAGCATAACACAGAAACACAACAAAGTAAATTAGTATAAAAATAAAATGATGCATTTCAAGAAGAAATAGATCAGTTTGCGGGGAATTAACATCTTAACACTATTTAAACTTCAGTGCAGGAATATGTTTTCTCTCCTCATTTATTTAAATCTTCCTTAATTTTTCTCAACAGTATTTTGTAGTTTTCATTATACAAATATTACACATATTTTATTCTAATGAGATTATTTTTAAATTTCATTTTCTGTTTGATAATTGCTAATATGTAGAAACAAAATTGATTTTTGTTTGTTTATCCTGTGGACTTGCTAAAAATTCAGTTATTCTAGTACTTTTTTGATAGACTGCTTAAGATTTCCTATATAGGAGATCATTTTTATATACATTATCCTTTCCAATCTGTATACATTTTCTTTTTCTTGCGTTATTACATAGCTAAGAGCTGCAATGTTGAATAAACTCAAAACCAGGAGAGACATGAAATCCCCAGAACCTATGTATTTTTTCAGTTACACTTGACATTCAATATTATACAGGACCCAGCAGAAGTAACACGTAGACTTGACTTATTTCATTACAAAATCATAACCATACATTGCTTATGACTTCGTTTTAAAAGATTTGGTATAAATTATAGAGTCAAAAGTACTTGAGTTCTGATTTTATTACAAAATCATAACCATACATGCTTATGATTCTATAATAAAAGATTTGGTATAGATAACCAGTTCATAAAAAGGGGGCATTATTTGTGCCAGACCCTGTGTTAGTTTCAAGTATACAGCATAGTGGTTAAACATTTATGTAATTTATGAAGTGATCCCCCCAATTAAGTCTACTACCCACTTGGCACCATACATAGTTATAACAGTATTATTGACTATATTCCCTACACTGTACTTTACATCCCATGACTGTGTTTTAACTGCCAATTTTTACTTTTTTTATATAGCTGGGCCCACTTGGTCGTTTTTTTTTTTTTTTTTTTTTTTTTTTTGGAGGGGAGAGGTGGGGTGCGGGGACCGGGTAGTTCCCTCACTGGGAATTAAACCCAGGCCACAGTGTTGAGAGTGCTGAAGCCTAGTCACTACACCACCAGGGAACCCCCCCAATTTTTACTTTTTAATCCCTTCACCGTTTTCACTCAGGCCCTCAATCCCCCTCTCATCTGACAACCATCAGTTTTTTTTCTTTATTTGTGAGCTTGTTTCTGTTTTGTTTGTTTTGCTTTTTAGATTCCACATATCAGTGAAATCACATATGGTGTTTGTTCTTCTCTGTCTGACTTATTTCTCTTAGCATAATACCCTCTAGGTCCATACAGGTTGTCATGTGGTAACATTTCATTCCTTTCTACAAGTGAATAATGTTCCATTGTATAAATGTACCACATCTTTATCCAGTCATTTATCAGTGGGCACTTAGGTTGCTTCCGTATCTTGGCTGTTGTAAATATGCTGCAGTGAACATATGGGTGCATATATCTTTCAAATTAATTGCTGAGTCATAGGGTAGTTCTATTTTTAATTTTTTGAGGAACCTCTATATGGTTTCCTATAGTGGCTACACCAATTTGCCAACCTACCAACAGTGCCCAAGGTTCCCTTTTTTTCATATCCTCACCAACACTTGTTTTTGATTTATTGATGATAGCCATTCTGATAGGTTTGAGGTGATATTTGTGGTTATAATTGGCATTTCTCTGATGATTAGTGATGTTGAACATATAAAAATATGTCTCTTGGTCATCTGCAAGTCCTCTTTGGAGGAATGTCTGTTCAAGTCCTTTGCCCATTTTTTAATTGGATTATTTGTGGGTTTTGGTGTTTAGTTGTATGAGTTTTTATAATTTTGGATATTAACCCATTATCAGATATATCATAGGCAAATACCTTCTCCCATAGAATCTATGTATTAACTTAAGGATAAGTTCTAAAAGGTACCATATTTTGCTGTGTATTTGCCATGCAATTCTTTGCCCAGAATATGTGAGAGAAAAACAATGATGCTCATTTACATGGGAAGTACTAATTTCATATCTATATAAATGTTTTTAATTATTTTATTTATGCTTATGAGTTAAAAGCATAACTAGAAATCAATAACAAATCCATATGCAAAATAATCCCCTGTAATACAATAATCATTTTTATTTCATTGTTAAATTTATTCCAGTGGCATTGATTAGTAAATATTACATAGATCCCAGGTGTACAATTCTACAATACGTCATTTGTGTGTTGCATTGTGTGCCCACCACCTAGAGTCAGTTCTCCTTCCATCACCATATATTTGACTCCCCAACCCCCTTACCCTCAGGTAACCACTGAAGTATTGACTGTGTCCATCAGTTTTTGTTTCTCTTTGTTGCTTTCAGTTTTATATTCCATATATGAGTTACAATAAAAAATAAATACTAAAATTCATTTATAATACTAAAAACAAGTACCTAAATATAAACAAAAAAAAAATTTGAATTAAAAAATTGAATCAAAAGACTTTATTTCCCCCTGCAAGTTTGGGCCAAAATCATAGGTGCACATTATACACAGGAGCACATTATGCGTGGCAAAATACAGTACATGCTCATTTTTTGTTTCCAATCTTGGAAACAAAAGAATTCAATCTTTAATCACTTAACTGTAAGGTTATTTGTGTTTTTTGTTTTTTTGTACATTCCCTCTATCAGGTTGAGGGAATTTTCTTCTATTCCTAATTTGCTAAGAGTCTTTACCATGAATGGATATTAAATCTTGTGAAACATTTTTCTGCATCTGTTGAGGTGATCATGTGATTTTCCCCCCCATTACTCTATTAACACTGACCTTTGAATGTTAAACTAATCTTTCATTTCTGGAACATACCCCACTTAGTTATGATATAGAATCTCTTTTATATATGGCTAGATTCAATTTGCTAGTATTTTCAAAAGGATTTTTGCATGTATGTTCATGAAGAATAATTTGCTTGTAATGTCTTTTTCAAGTTAAAGTAACAGGGTGGTACTTGCCTCAAAATGAGTTGGATATTGTTCCCTTCTTTATTTTCCAAAGGAGTTTTTGTAGGATTGATGTTATTTCTTCTTAAATGTTTACTAGATTTCACTAATGAACCCATCTTTACCTCGAGTTTTTTTGCACAAAAGACTTTAATATTACACATTCAATTTTTTGGTAGATATAGAACTGATCCAATTTCCTATTTCTTTTTTTTGTTTTTATCCCATTTGGTAGTTTGTTTCGATTTCATTTATGTTGTTGAATTTATTGGCATAAAGTGGCTCACAATATTCCCTTATTTTGCTTTCAGTATCTTTATGATTAAAATGGGTATCACCTCTGTAATACCTGATATTGGTAATTTCAGTCTTCTCTCTTCCTTAGCCTTTATTAATTTAACTCGAGATTTATCAGTTCTATTGATGTTCTTTAAAAACCCACTTAGGGTTTTATTAATTTGGTTTATTATTAATTTCTGTTTGAACAATTTATTTTATTGTTACTTTTTTCCTTCTACTTAGTTTGGGTCTAATAAGCTCCTTTGTTTCTAGTTTCTTAAGGTGGAAGCATAGATCATTGATTCAAATGATTCTTTTTTTCAGTATAAGTTTTTTAATGTTAAAAATTTTCATCTAAGTACCATTTAGCTGTAGTTTATGAATTTGGATATATTATGGTTTCCTTATTTAGTTCAAAATATGTTTTCTCTTTTTTGTGAATGACTTTTTGACCCAGGATTTATTTGAAAGTACATTATTTAATTTCCAGATATTAGGGAGTTTTGTAGATACCTATTGATTTCTACTATAATTTCATGTGATCATAGAACTTACTCTAAGATTTCAGTGTTTTTGAATCTGTTGAGTCTTATTTAATGTCCCAGAATGTAATTTCTTGGGGGATGATCCATGCACACTTGAAAAGAATTTGTATTCTATCATTTTAGTGTTTTGTGGAGGGTTTGTTGTTTCTTTTCTTTTCTTTTCTTTAATTGAAATAAAGTTCACATAACATAAGCATTTTAAAGTGAAAAATTCAGTGACAGTACATTCATGATATTTTGCAACCACTACATCTCTCTAGTTCCAAAACATTTTATCACCCCAAAAGAAAACTTAGTACCCATTAAGCAGTTGCTACCAATTCTCCACATCCCCCAGCCCTTGGCAACCACCCATCTGTATTGTGTCTCTATGGATTTACCTATTCTGGATACTTTGTATTAACAAAAATCATGCAATATGTTACCTTATGTCTGGCATCTTTGACTTAACATAGTGTTTCAGGGTTAATACACATTGTAGAATATATCAGTACTTCATTTCTTTTTATGTCTGAATAATATGCCATTGTATGTATCTACCCCAATTTGTTCATTTTTTTCAACTGGTGATGAGTTTGGGATGTTTCCATCTTTTGCCTATTATGAATAGTGCTGTGATTTATTCAAGAATCATTTCTTTAGGTATATACCTAGGAGTAGACTTACTGGATCATATAGTAATTGTATGTTTAACTTTTTGAGGAATCGCCCGCTATTTTCCCTAGTACCTATTTTTTAATCAATTGTTTATCTTTTTGTTGTTGAGTTGTAAGAGTTCTTTATGTATTTCAGATACTACACCCTTTATCAGCTGTGTGATTTGCAGATATGCTCACTCATTCCATAGATTATCGTTTCACTTTCTTGGTAATATATGTAATACACGAAAGTTTTTTGGTTTTTTTTTTTAATTTTGAAGTTCTCTTTATTCATTTTTTCATTTTGTTACTCATGTTTTGGT
The DNA here is from genome assembly GCA_004026885.1 of Lyroderma lyra. NCBI lineage: Eukaryota > Metazoa > Chordata > Mammalia > Chiroptera > Megadermatidae > Lyroderma > Lyroderma lyra. The sequence continues at coordinate 130,251 of PVJL010002798.1, forward strand.
GTCATATTTAAGACTCCATTGCCAAATTTAAGGTCATGAAGATTTATTCCTGTTTTCTTCTAAGAGTGTTATGGTTTTAGCTATTAGATTTAGGTCTTTTATTAATTTTTAGTAATTTTTATATGTAGTATGAGGTAAGGGTTCAACTTCATTCTTTTGCATGTACAAGGTCTGTCCAGAGAGTATCCAGTCATGTAATATGATAAATAGAGGCATTTATGGTTGGATATTTTATGGGCAGCCCTCATATATATTTGTTTGTTCCAGCATCATTTGTTTAGGACCCTGGCTTTTTCCCTCATTGAATAGTCTTGGTACCCTTGTCAAATCACTTAACCATAGATGTTAAAAGTTTATTTCTGGACTCTTAACTTTTACACTATGCTGTATTTCTATCTTTATACCAGTACTACACTGGTTTATTGCTGTATCTTTGTAGTTAGTTTTAAAATCAGGAAGTCTCCATCCTCCAACTTTGTTCTTCTTTTTTCAAGATTGTTTGGGCTATTCAGGTCCCTTAAGATTTTATATGAATTTGAGTATTGGCTTTTTCATTTCTGCAAAAGAAACCATTGGAATTTTTATAGGTATTGCATTGAGACTGTAAATCACATTGAGTATGCTCTCTTCACAATATTTAGTTTTCTAATATTAATCGACATGCAGTATCTTTCCATTTAATTAGGTCATCTTTAATTTATATTCTTTTGTTTCTGCATTTGGTATATATTCTCTAAGTATCAATTGAGTCAGTGTAGTTGATGATATTTTTCAGATCTACATCCTTATATAATTTTTGTCCAGTTCTAGCAATAAATGACAGTGGGTTTGTCTGTTTCTCCCTTAAATTTTGTCAGTTTTTATAGTATTTGAATCTATATTAAGCAATTTATATTTGTTATATAATGACTCTTT
>PVJL010002798.1:131265-180386 GCA_004026885.1 Lyroderma lyra
TTTTTTTTTTTTTTTTTTTTTTTTTTTTTTTTTTTTTTTTTTTTTTTTTTTTTTTTTTTTGCTTTTTGGTATGTGGGTATGTCCCTGATTGGGAATCGAACCCAGGCCACAGCACTGACAGCACCAATGCCGAAGCCTTAAGCCCCTACACCACCAGGGAACTCCGTCTAGTTCTTTTTAACATGGCTCTTGACATGGTTAGATTCAGTGTGCCGCATTGCTATTTGGTTCCATTTGTCCCATCTGTGTTTTATTACCATCTGCTTTTTTTCCCCTGCCTTTTGTGTTATTTGAACTTTTTTAGTGTTCGATATTATTTTCTTCTATTGCTTTTTTCATTGTTAAATTTATTGGCATTGATTAGTAAAAATTACATAGGTTCCAGGTGTACAATTCTACAATACATCATTTATATGTTGTATTATATGTTCATCACCCAGAGTTACTTCCCTTTCCATCACCATATATTTGTGTCCCTGTCCCTTCTCCCTGACCTCTCATCCCCCTTACCCTCAGGTAACTACTAAATTATTGACTATGTTTCATGAGTTTTGTTTCTTTGTTGCTTTCAATTTTATGTTCCACATATGAGTGGAATAATATCCTTCTATTGCTTTTTTATCTACAGCCCTTTGAGTCTTGTATTTGTGTAGTTTCTTTAGGGACTATGATATGTATCTTCAGCTTATCAAAATCCACTTTATGTTCATATAAAACTGCAAGTAAAGTACACTAGTCATGTTAGCATTATAATTCTTTTTACCCTCTCTCCATTGTGTGTATATATTATAAACAAAAAATACAGTGTTATCATTTTTGCCTTAAACAGTGATGTCTTTTGTTTATTTAAGAGAAAAAAGAATATTACTTGTATACATACATACATACATACATACATACTGAAAAGTATAATAATGTGTAAGATATGAAATCAGGATGTACTTATTGATTACTGATTATCTTAAGGGGAAATTAGGGGTCACATATGTATGGTATGTAATGTTTCAAAAACAGAAGATTATTACAGTAAATTTAGGAGATTTATGGCTTATAACTGATAGAAATTCTGTACTTGACTGGTTTGATGAAATGTATACCCTTTAAGATCTCCACAGATCTCTGTTCTTTTAGAAGTAACCCAATCAGAAGATCAGAGCCTGATGAACCCAAGAACCTAATAAAGTTAACTTACCACATACTTCTGCATCACTGGATTATTTATTCTAGATCAGATTGCTTTAAATTTAAAACTGGTATAAATAGCTCTAGAAGGAAAAATAAATCAAGTAATCTTATTGGCATTTTGTCCACCTTTGTTGAGATTTAATTAACAAATAAAATTTGTATTGGCATTTTAATTTGCACTAGAAATATGAAAAAATTAATGGAACCAATGCAAGTGTGCATTAGTGTTAAAAAGGATAAATTGACTTATTTATATGCAGGGATTGCTGTTAAACAATTGAATGGAATGAGCTAGCAGTGCATATTTAAACCAAGATAAAACTGAAAAACAGTGTTAATCACAAAATAAGTTTCATGAAGTTGTAGTAGAGTACCATAAATGTAAATTTTTGAAATCCTCAATGACTTTATATATAGAGAACATATATACATACAATAGAAGTTTAAAAACATTTATAGGAATGATATATTCCCACTACAAGATAATGGGTTTTCTGTAGAATGTAGAGCAAAGCAATGCTGGGGAAGCCTTTAGCTATTTCAGTACTGTTTGCTTTTGTAAAAGGTAGAGGAAAATCTGAAACAAATATGGCCAAAATATAAAAATCTACTAAAACTGATTGGTGTGCATATTGGTATATGTCTTTTGTTATGTGTACTGTATGTTTGAAATTAGAAAAACAATTTTTAATTAAATTTGAAGCTAAGAAAATCAGTTTTCAGATGTTGGTTTTAGAAAGAATTTTTAGTCATTACACTCTGATGTTCTCAGAAAACAGTTTTTATTGCAGGTAAAATTGATTTTCCTTCTCAATATTTATTCTAGATGCCAGCCTGTTTTTGTGCTCCAGGACACTATCACTCCAGTCAACCTCAGTACCGCCCAGTCCCTTCTGTCCATTACAGTTCACATCTAAACCAGCCACTGCCACAGCCTGCCCAGCAGACAGGTGAGTAGTATGTCTGAAGTCATTATTTCTTAACTGTGGGTATTACTTTTTTCCATCCTGCTTTATTATAGTCTTACTATTGAGATACTGCCATACTTAGTCTATCCTGGGTCTCAGGTGTGCACATACATATGAATATGCAAACCAGTAAGATTAAAAGAGTGGGCAAATCTTAGCACCTACTAGAAAACCACAATGTTAGAATTATATGCTAAAGGGGTGGAAGACACAGTGAGAGGGTGGTACCAGGCCTTGCCGTGTGGTGAGCATCTTCCTGGTACTTACTACCATTGTAGTTGAAGCCTTCTTTGTAACCTGGTGATCCCCTTATGGTAATAACGTATGAGTGGCAAAGCATATTAAGATGTATGTCTCCTGAACAGCTTAACAAAATAGCCTAACTTTGAGAATTCTAGCCTGGTGAAGTTTTTTTGTCTTAGTCTCAGTAGGAATGCCTTTAAAAGGAACAATGTTCTTACACATCTTTTTTGGGGTTTTGTTTTTCTGTTTGCCAGTTGTATAGCGAAAGGTATTTTTAAACCCAGTGAAATCTAAAACTAGGCATCAAAGATTTATTAAAACTCAAGATCATTTTCTCTCTGCCCCTCTAACGTTTTCTTTAAGCATTCAGTGAAAACAATGGATCTCACTGTATAAAATTACCTTACTAATTTTATTGAACTCATTTCTCTCTGTGCTTCCCACCTAGATGTGTACTTGTACCCCAGGTCTTTACTAAGGTATTTTTTTCAGCCTTTCATAACTCTAGGTGTTGAAGTAGAATTTTTATTGGTTTCTTTGGATCCTTTTTAGCTGCTTGTCACCGTTGGAGGGTCTTAGACTATGTCAGCATAACTCACTGAGGCCACATAATCCTCAGCCTCTACTTAGGCAGTTCTTGCTCTTGATGATGTGTAGAACTCTTAAGGGGCGCTGCAGTATCAGGAGGAAGACGTCTGCACTGAGCAATTTGATGAGAACTGGTGTTCCTTCTTCTCAATTGTACGGTCTTCAGTGATCATTGTGACTTACCGACTTCCTTTGTAAGATACGATTCTTATCATTCCTGATGGGGGATTTTCACGTCCTTAATCTGTTGCTCCCATGAGTTGTCTTGAACTTGGTATGTAGATTCTTCCCTGGTTTTTTTTGTTTGTTTGTTTGTTTTGTTACTGGCCCTGTATTGTGTGTATGACAGATATTCCTCCAAAGGATGTTGAGTACAAACATTGATCATTTTAGCCAACTTAGAATTTGTCCTATGTCTCAAATATGACTCTTGAGTTTCAGGTTTTCCTGAAGTTTCATAATATAGTCCACTTATAATGTAAACTAGTATATGCTATAATTTTGAAGGGCATCAAAAGTTGTGTTTTATACATAGAAACATTAGTTGTGACACTGCTCATTATTTTTAATAAACTGTTGTTTTGTTCTTATAGAAATTATTTTGGGAGTTTTCCTGGGCCTGTGACTGTCTTTTCATACTGTTTTTGTCTTGATTTTTTTTTCTTTATAGCAAATGTCATGATAATAAAGAAAGAAATTTACCTTCACATTCCCCATTCAAGTACTGTGTGTATGACTAATTAATATAATCTGTTAGTACACCCTAGTAATGGGGCAAGGAAAGATCCTTTGTTCTATATTTGCGTGCACTTATTTTGTCCTTTTTTTATGGCTAAATTTTTGTCAAATTGCTTACAAAATTAAAGCTTTTAATCACATTTTTGTACCATTGAGCTTGTACAAATATATCACTGCACAAAATATTCCCAGTTAATGGAAAATAACTGAAAATTACACTCCTAATTGAGGGCCAAAATAGCTGTCTGACAGATAACACGTGTTTATCATCAGTCTTTTTTTTTTTTTTTTTTTTTTTTTCATAGGAAGCAGAGAAGGGTTGAAATTTTATTTATTTATTTTTTATTTTGCTTTTTGGTATGTGGATAGCTCCACTGACTGGGAATGGAACCCAGGCTGCAGCGCTGACAGCACCAGCGCCAAAGCCTTAAGCCACTACACCATCAGGGAGCTCCCATCAGTCATATTTTAATTTGGGTTTTGTTTTTTTTTTTTTTTAATGCTGGTTATGGTGAGAAGGAAGGAAGGAAGGAAACAGTAAGTTAGATTGCATCTGGATAGTACAGGAACAGAAAGAACATGTCTGAATCATTTTTGACATTGTTTGACTCATAGTAAAACTTTATAACTGGAGTTGGTCCTTTCAGTTATTTTATGTAGTATCCTCTTACACCTTAAGTTAGTTAAATTTCATTTAGTTTGAAGGATAAAAGAAATAAATCTTTGAAGCATCCTTATCTGAAAATGAAAGAAATTTTTTTATTCTTTTAAGTACAATAGAAATTTTCTTGTAAAAATAAGTTTGGTAGCGCCAGTCCCAAATACTGTGTTGGTAATTATAAGGTCGGACAGTTAATTTCATGAATTCATCCTAGAAAAAGTGCTACATACCTCATTGCTGAATATCATCACTACAGTCACCTTTGAAGTACTCCCCTTGGGAAGCTATGCACCGACACCAGTGCCTAGTCCACCCTTCAGATCAATTTGGGAACTCTTTCTGAAATGGCCATTGGAGCTATTGTCATCCCCCAAATCTGGCTGTTAAGTTCGCGAACTTGCCACTGTGTGCTTACGTTGGCACCATTGTACAAAGAACTCAGTAAGGTGTCATAACCTTGCCATGATGTTCTGAGACTTTATCCAACTTCAGTGGCCTTCTCCCGAACTGAAAAGATGGCACCCCCATGCCTTGGCTTAGGATGTTTCAACAACACTTGTTTTAAGCCACATCTAACCCTGGGGAAAGCATGACTTAGTGATCTCTTTTTCTGTCAGCCCATAACCTTGCCAAGGTTATGACATCTTACCCAGTTATTTGTACAGTGCTGCCAATATGTGTACATTGGTAAGTTTGTGAACTTAATTGTCAGATTTGAAGTATGACAACAGCTCTGATGGCCATTCCAGAAAAAGAGTTCCAAAACTGCTTTGAAGGGTGGACTAGGCACTGGCATCAGTGCACAGCTTCCCAGGGGGAGTACTACTAAGGTGACTGTAATGATATTCAGCAACGAGGTATGTAGCACTTTTTCTAGGATGGGTTTGCGAACTTAATTGTCCAACCTTCGTATATTAAACTGTTTTATGGAATTTGTAGGATTTTAATATTTTAAAAAGGTACAATCTAAAGACTTCTTTGTAGTTAGCTAATGATTATTTCTTTTTATGTCAAAGCTTAGAGAAAAATGCGTTTATGTTTGTATGTGTTCTAATAGAGATGTAAAGTGCAGTGGGAAATGGACAAGGCAGTTTTTTGTTTGGTTTTTTCCCCCACAAATTTATAGCAATTTCTGTCTTAGTAATTCACATTTTTATATATAAACATCATATTTTCTGGATTTCTTTCTCTTATTTTTTTCCTTATCCTTCCCTACATTCTACTATCCCAATCTAATTAAAATTAGAAATTTTAATATCTTACATTTTTTTCCTTGTCAAACAATGTTTAGTCAAGCCTGTTATTTTCCTTTATTATGTAAAAGGGTGGAACTAATTATTGAACCAAATAGTGAAAGCACTGATAGATTTGGAACAGTTTTTCTTCACTAGGGCACAAATAAATGATTTCTAAATGTTTGTATATGAATTTAAAGAAATTTTGCCATAAATTAACAATCCCAACTGAATCAGGTATTCTTAGACCAGTTAGAATATGGACAATGAAATCTAGGATTTTCTCTTATTTTCCCTTTTGGGAACAGAGAGAAAATTGGGGAAACATCTCAGGGATGAAATTCTTTAGTCTTGTATCCATGTGTATGCCAGAGGACTACCGTAGTTGTTGGTCTCCTTGGCAGTAAATTTCAAGTTTATTGCAGGAACTGAATTGAAATCAGTGCTGACATTACTGCTGAGGCATGAATATACAAATCTTCTTTAAATGTGAACCTACCATGATCATTCAAAGCAAGGTTGAGCCTACTTTTACCAATAGAAGGATAAAAAAATTCTTGCTACAAAAAGCTTTTTGGACAGTGTATTGTATAATGTGAAATAAAGTAGGAGTCAAATCCTGGCAGCCCTTACTTGTTTTTAACTGATATTAGGTGTATCAGTTTAAGTATCTGGGTTTCAGTTTACTCACTTTCAAAGTAAGGGAGTTTTATTGTATTGCTTGTTAAAGCCCCTGTGTACCCTAAAATTCCACGATTCTCTTTGTTAATCATTTCTAGTTCAGAAAGGTAGAATATTAGAGAATTGGTTTACAATAGTTTAGTGACTTACTGTCAAGAACTAGAGTCATATAAGCAACAGTTTCAAATCTGGTTACTTGATAGTTAAAATCATAAGGATTCGTTATCTTAAACCTTTATCATAAAATTACACATGAAATACTATAAAGTATGCTATGTATAAGGAGTTCGGTATACTATAAAGAAACCTTTCCTACAGGTAGTAATTATAGCAAAGATTTTAGGTTTATGTGGAGGCCCTAGCTGTTTTCTTTGTAGCTGCTTTTATTCTTATGACTCTTTTGGAAAGTTTACAGCCTCATCATATATGTTTAATATTTTGCAATAATTGGCCTTGTTCGTGAGCTGTTGGATTCGGGGCCGTAGCACTGTCTGAGAGGTTTACATTTCTCACAGTGAACCGGTCTCTTTTTCAGCTGCTTCCTGGCTTCTTTTTACTCAGGTTTCCACTGCCTTTTTGCTTTTTTTTCTTTTGCTTTTTTTTTTTAATACTGTATTAAGGTATTAATATTTGCTTATATTTTCCATTAATTGTAATGGCTTTTAATTATGCATCATACTCAGCAATAGGGATTTGAATTTAAATGACAACCTTGGCTTAATGTAATTTACCTTTTAAAAATTCATGGAAGTTATTGCTTTAATTTCTTTTCCAAAGCAGATTTCGTTTGGAGCTTTTCTTAAAAGTTTAATTTCTCAAGATGTCACACTTGTTAGCACAAGTCAAATACATCTTTTTTCTTATTGCTACAGAACTTTTTAGGAACTTTATGCATTAAAGCATTCCATCAAATAAGATACCTAAAAGCATTTGAAGCTGCTTGGGCTCCAACCAAGGATATAATTCAGTTGTTTTGTTTGTTTGTTTGTTTGTTTGTTGTTTTTTTCCAAAATGTGATACTATATGCATGTGGGAAGCAAAATGACTGTAAAACTAAATATCAGTGCATTATACCTTTAGTCTTAGCTTTTTTTTTTTTTTTCAAATAACTCAGAACCATGTGGTTCTAAACTGATTAAACTTTATTACCAGCAGACTGTGGTAGGAACTACACATTAGGAGGAACATTTAGGATAAACAGTCTGTGAGATGCACAGAATGTTGGCAGCACTGCAGGGCACAAGCGTATAAGTAACTAAAACGTAAATGGCAAGAAGGAAGAAAGGTTCCCTGTTGAATAAGCAGGGGAGGGATGATATTGATAAAGTATTTAGCTATGTCAAATAGGGGGTCTAGGCATGAAGTCAATTTCTTTACTGACAGCTTTTGAATGGTGGAATAATAGGAATTTCCATTTCTTTACTAACTTTTGATGGGAGTAATAGGAATTTGGTATTTGTATTACTAGGTTGGTAACCCTGGCTATCCTTGTTGTTTTGATTGTGTGAGCATTTCTAAGTATTGTGTGACCAGCATAGATTCAGACATTGTATAATACCTACAAATCCACCTATTTCCCTTTTCCCTTCTCCATTAACCTGCCGCCAGTGAAATCTGGAGCCAAATGTATCTGGTAAGTACCCATAGATTTCCTTGAGTTGTACAGACTCTTTCCTAGGACTGTCATTTAAATAGCTGTGAGCTGTAACCTCTTTGTGGCTGTTTTTATTGGGTTTGTTTTCTGTGTTTGTATTTACGTTTATTTCAGTCACAGAAGTAGGAGAACAGAGGGTGAATGAAGAGAAAGAATAGTGAAAAGTGTGACTATGTCTTCTTCCAAATTCACCTAAGGGGCTATTCTTACTCAAATTTGCCTGCTTGTTACTAAAATAGTACCACAGACAAAAGGTAGACTAGGATTACAAACTTGATATTTAGATGATTTGGAAATAGTTCTTCTAAGTTGGATTTTAGTTACCAATAAATAGAAAGTTGGCAAATGGCCCATCCAAAACAAACAAACAAACAAACCTGCCCTCACAGTGCTTTTGCTATACCAGTTTAATAATACTGTTAAATGAACCTTAGATTTATGGCTATCCTGACTAAGTAGTTCTTCAATTCTTTTTATTATCTTTCTGATTATATCTCACCTGCATTAAGAATGCGTATCCTTTAACACAAATGCTAGTTTGGGTCACCTATATAAAATAAAACGAACCTGTTACAGCCAGGGCAGTGCTTTTCTGCTGAACACTGTATTTCCTTCTTGTTCTCTTCACTATCAAGAGAAAGAGAGTTAAAAATAGAATTCTTTGAAGCCCTCCAGGGAAGTGCCTGAGCCATCAATTTATATTGTCCTAGTTCTCTCAGCTTGCAGAATCGATTGTGCTTTCCTCTGAAAGGGCGGGGAGAAATGGGATAATATTGCAACAGTGCAGTCCTTTAACAAAGGAAACTAGCAGTGTTGAATAACACCTATATTAGATATGGATGTTTATTCTCTTGTTTAGTATCACTTATGTTGGCATTGCTTGCTTTACAAAACAGATGCTTTCCAACAGTTTTGGCACAAATTTATATAAAAGATTGCCTGTTTTCCTGTAACTACTAAGTTATATCCAGACATCACAGAAAGGATTGTTGTTGTTGTTTTTTTAATTCTAATACTGAAACATACTTTTTAATTGAAGAAAGAATATTTTAGGTAGTAGCCAATCTGGTGATATATTGTGTCAGAATACTGGAACTATTCCTCTTGTAGCACTTTGTCAGCGTAATGGTACTTTTCATTCTCTAGGGATCTGCTTCATCCTTCCTAATCTTCAGACTTCTCCCTCTTTTCCAGATCTTGGGATTTTTTTTCTCATACTTGGCAGTCTTCAAACTATACTTTTGAAACTATCAGAACTATATCCTTACCCTTCCTTTGTCTGAATAATTTGATAATGAACCTTAACCACCATGCCACTTCTCTAAGTGCCACTCTGTAACAGTGGATGCTCAGCATCCTGAAAGTTTAAACAGTTTCATAGGAATTTGTGAAAAACTTGAACATTTCCTTAAGATGTAAATTTTATTAAGGAGGTATGCATAAAATGAGGCATGCCTGTAATTAAATTTTATGTTGCTAATATTAATAATTTTGTCTTATATAGACAATAGTTGGTTCTTCGTATTTTTAATTTGATTAGAATGGTGTGGATATTTTGTTTTTAGTGCTTTCCCACTGAATATTTCTACCTTTGCTTATGATTATAATAACTATCATAGATCCCATGATCTTATATCATTCAAAAAAGTCCATTAATTTATTGCATCTTTTAATATCCTGCTCTTTAGAGAGTATACTCCAAAAGTATATCCTTTTTAAACAGTTTCTGGGTTGTTGTTTGTTGTAATTATTAGAATGAATAATCAATCATCTCATCTTCACTTCTGAAAATATAGTTTAGGTACCTGACCTAATGCCGGTAGAATTTGCCTCCTGGTATACTAGTCATACAAAGCATCAAATATTAAATGGTGCTTTTTTTTTTTTTTTTAAACTGTTACACCCTTAGAAAAATTTCTCAGTTCCTGACAGCTTCCTGCTCATTGTGGGTCAAACCTGGTGGGTTTTCCTGCCTCAGACACAAAATGATTGTAAAGCTATTCAGTGTATTGAAAAGAGCCATTGCTTCACAAGAACTTCAAGACTTCACCCCTAATACAAAACATAACCCCTCATACACAAAGTATCCTGGTTAAAGCTGACATGCCCCACTGGGTAAAGTCTGACCTCTTGGCAAAACAGCTAGCCTTTGAAGAGAACAAAACCAAATATATAAAAATTCTACTAGAGAAATTTTCCGTGCAATATGGCAAAAGAGTATATTTTGAGCAGAGGCAGCCTTTGAGGCAAAAATAGCAAAGCTAAAACCCAAAGAGGAACATTGGAGATTAACATGAAAATACTTAGGCTGAGAGACACAGGCCAAAGGACGTGGAGCCTGAAATCTGTCACCATTTGAGTGTCCCCTTCCTCTTTCCACTTGTTTTGTATACAGGTGTAATCTAATTATAATAAGGCAAGGAAGTGTAACAGTTGAAATGCAGACTACAAACAATTCACTAATACCTTGGGAGTAATGTGCAAAACAAGTGAAGGCGAGACTTCCCAGGGAAAGGGCATTATTAGCTGATCATATGACCTCTTGACATTTGGTCTTTTTTCAGCCCCCAAGTTCATAAAGCTACCATCTGGACTAACTGCTCAACAAGCTTTCACTCAGATTCCTAATTTAGGTAACAATGCTTATACTCACAAATAATCTTCAATTCAATGAAAAAGCTTTCTTGGTTGATTGGTTAGTCTTTCCTACAATTAAATTTGTCTTCAGACTTAGGTATGTTGAAATACGGTAAAAGTCTTTATTAATCAAAATACTCATAAAATGGAAAGAGGCCAGGTGTTTAGTATTCTGTTTATTTGAACAGTAATACCAAATGTTATTTTAACATTTGCCCCTGCCCCTGAGAAAGGTAGTTTAGAATCACACTGTGTGTACAAATCCTAGCTATAACACTTACCACCTGGTGACCTTAGATAAGGTGTGAACCTCTCTGTACTTTTGTTTCTTAATCTGGAAAGTAGGAATAATCATTGTACCTATCTCATGACACTGTAAACATTAAATGAGTTAGCATATGTAAAGTGCTTAGAACAGTGCCTGAAACCTAATAAATGTCATGTAAATATTAGCTACCATTTTTCCTTGTTGCACTGTTGAAGAGATGAAAATTATGTAGTATTCTAAATGAAAAGCCATAGGAATTTAGGACAAAATTTGTGTTTGGGATGAATTCTAAACTGAACACGGGAAGCTGACATATTCTAAAATAGTCTTACTAGCTTTTAGACACATGCCTTCTTCCTTAAACTGAAGTAGAGAGTTCAAATCAGGTGAATTCTTTTCTCATTCTTTGATTGTTAACTTGAGGTCTAAATGTATTCTAAGAAAATTTACTTAAATGCTTCCTTCCCATAGCCTTATAAAATCCCTGTTAATCATCCATGGAATCCTTACACAGAAAAACTCTTTGAAAAGAGTATGTGTCTGTCACATGGTCCCATTTCTATAAATGTAAGTGGGTATTTATGTTACTATCTATGCATAGAAAGTAAGGCTAGCCTTATATACAACATGTAAATGGTGATTATGTCTAAGTAATTATTTTTACAAAAATGCTTTTCTCCATAGTGCTTTTTTATTTTTTATATTTTTCAGATTTTCTTCCATGAAAACCTATTTTATAATCAAATAAAGCTTTTTATAAAGGATTTTAATGTCCACTTTTTTCAGAAATGTTCAGATAAAACTTTCATTTCCAGCTTTACATATTAGATTAAACTAAAACAGTTCTTTGTTCTCCCTTATCAAGTAAGCATTTGGAAATTACCATATTTTGCCAAATATAATGTGCTCCTGTGTATAATGTGCAGCCATGTTTTTGGCCTAAATTTTCAGGGGAAAAAATCTTAATTTTTTTAATTCAAATTTGTATTTGTTTATATTTAGGAACTTGTTTTTTGTATTATAACGTAATTTTTGTATTTTTTTTTTTTACACATTATGGTATAAGAAATTTTAGGTAACGTAATTACAGAACACAGGAACAGATACAAGGTACAAGAAATTTGGTGTATAAATTTTTTTTATATAAAAAGAAACAGTTATTGTATTTCAGGGTTTTATTTTGCATACAGATATTGTTATTGATTTCTGGAATTACTCTTTTAACTCAAGCATAAATAAAAGAATTAAAAACATTTATATAGATAGAGAATTAGTACTAACCATGTATAATGCACATCCTTATTTTTCCCTCACAAATGTGGATGAAAGATTATGCATTATACATGGCAAAATACAATAATTACATGAAATCTGTGATTTAGCTGCTGTGCATTTTTTGATAGCAGATTAATAAGTGACCCATGTATTCCAGACTGAGATGATTAGCTTTGGTATCAGAACCCATTCACTAAATGTAGACAGTCAAAAACTGGCCATTCTTAGTCAGCCTGTCAACACATAGTAAGCTCCTGGTTTTGTGTGGAAGCTTGTTATTTTGATTCCATTCTGTTAAGAATATGTTTTTCCCTATAGTTTATTCAGTAAGTGTAAATATTGAGTACCCAATTATTTGGCTTAGCAGTATGATAGCTGTTATGGGTTTGGGTTCTCGTTTGTTTGTTTTTTAATAGGTGTCATGTTAAAGTTTCTAACTTTAACCTTAAAAAGTATACCATTTCAATTTTTTTTTTAAGGCATACACAACCCACGAGAGAACAATTATAAGAACAATTTTATATTAACTGTAGAGTTTTAAGGAATGTGGAACAATGAAGGGAGAGATTGACAGTAAGACAGTCATTGTAGAGGACTTTAACACTCTATTGACATCAAAGGACAGATCTTCCAGAGAAAAAATCAACAAGGAAACAGCAGTTTTAAATGACACACTAGACTAGATAGATTTAATGGACATTTTTAGAACATTTAAACTCAAAGCAGAAGATTATATATTCTTTTGAAGTGCACATGGAACATACTCCGAGATACACCATATGTTAGGCCACGAAACAAGTCTCAGTAAATTTAAGAAGATTGATCATATCAAGCATCTTCTCCAACTACAATGGTGTGAAACTAGAACTCAATTGCAAGAAGAAAATGGAAAACCACATAAACACATGGAGGCTATATGACGTGCTACTAAAAATTGAATGGCTTAACAATGAGATAAAGGTAGAAATCAAAAGGTACCTTGAGTCAAATGAAAATGAAAACACAACAACCCAAAATCTATGTGACACAACAAAAGCAGTCCTAACAGGGAAATTTATAGCAATACAGGCCTATCTCAAGAGACAAAAAAAATCTCAAATAAGCACGCTAACTTTATATTTAAAGAAAGTTGGGGGGGGCGGGGGGGAAGCTGCAAGCAAAGCCCAAAATTATAATAAGGAAATACTAAAGATCAGGAAGGAAATAAATGAAGTAGTCTAAAAAACAGTATAAATGATCAATGAAACCAAAGGCTGGTTTTCTGAAAGATAAACAAAATTGATAAACCTTTAACCACACTCATCCAGAAAAATGATAGGGCCCAAATGAATAAAATCAGAAATGAAAGATAAGTGACAATAGGCACCACAGAAATGTAAAGGATTAAAAGAAAATGCTACAAACAATTATATGCCAACAAACTGGACAACCTATAAGAAATGGATAAATTTCTGGAAATATACAGTCTTCTAAGTCGGAAACAAAAAAACTCAAAATCAGAACAGACCAGTTACTACAAGTAAAATCGAATCAGTAATCAAAAAGTTCCCAACAAACAAAAGTCCTGGACCAGATGGCTTCACAGATGAATTTTAGCAAATATTCAAAGAAGAATTAACACCTGTTCTTCTCAAACTATTCCAGAAATTCAAGAGGGAAGGCTCCTAACCTCACTTTATGGGGCCACCATTACCCTGATTCCAAAATCAGGCAAAAACATCAAAAATAAAATTATAGTTCAATATCCCTGATCAACATAGATGCAAAAATCTTCAACAAAATATTAACAAACTTAATTCAGCAGTACATTAAGAAGATCATAAAACATAATGAAGTGGGATTTTTCCCTGGGATTCAGGGTTGCTTCAATATCTGCAAATCCATTAAAGTGATACACTATCTAAACAAAATGAAAGATGAAAATCATACAATCACTGTGGATGGAGAAAACATGTTTGATAAAATCCAGTATTCCATTTATGGTAAAAACTCTGAGGAAAGGGCATATAAAGGGAACATATTTCAACATAGCAGAGGCCACATATGACAGACTTACAGCTAACATCAATCACACTGAATAGTGAGAAACTAAAAGCATTTTCCTTATGATCAGAACAAGACAAGGATGTCCACTTAAACCACTTCATTCAATACAATATTGGAAGCCCTAGTCACAGAAGTCAGGCAGGAAAAAGAAATGAAAGGTGTCCAAATTGAAAAGGAAGAAGTGAAACTGTTGTTATTTGCAGATGACATGATATTATATAGAGAGAACCCTAAAGATTCCACCAAAACCCATTAGAACTGATAAATAATTCAGTAAAGCAGGATACAAAATTAATATTTAGAAATAGGTTGCATTTTTAATCACCAATAATGAAGTGTCAGAAAGCAGAATTAAAACAATCACACAATTGCATCAAAAAAATAAAATACCTAGGAATAAATTTAAGCTTGAGGTTAAAGACCTGTTAAAAAACTATGATACTGCAAAAAAATTTTTTTGAAAAAGTACAGGTAAATGGAAACTTATACCATGCACATGGATAGAAAAAATTAACATTATTAAAATGTCTATTCTACCCAAAGGAATCTATAAATTCATGCAATCCCTGTCAAAATACCAATGACAGTTTTCAAGAACTAGAACAAATAATCTTAAAATATACATGGGACCACGAGAGACCACAATAGGCCCCAAACAGTCACATTAATCTTGAGAAAGAAAAACAAATTGGAAGTATCACACTATCTGATACCAATCAAACTATACTATAGGACTATAATAATGAAAACAGCATGGTCCTGGCATAAAAACCAACACATAGATCAATGGAAAAGATCAGAGAGACCAGAAATAAACCCACACCTATATTGTCATTTAATCTGTAACAAAGGCAAGAATATACAATTGAGGGTAAAGACAGTTTCTACAATAAATGGTGCTGGGAAAACTGGACAGACACATGTAAAAAAAAATGCAAGAATGAACTTAACGAAAAGATGCTCAATATCACTAATCATCAGGGAATTGCAAATTAACATCACAATGAGATATCACTTTACACCTGTCAGAATGGCTATCATCAATAGATGAAGCTGTTAATATCACCAACAAACAAGTATTTGTGAAGATTTGGAAAAAAAAGCCTCTTGCACAACTGTTGGTGGAATTGCAAATGGTACAGCCACTATGGACAACACTTTGGAGGTTCCTCAAAAAATTAAAGATAGAACTACCTTAGACCCAGCAATCCCACTTCTGGGTATTTTCTTGAAGAAACCCAAAACACTAATTGGAAAAGATAAATGCACCCCTGTGTTCACTGCAGTGCTATTTACAATAGCCACAATAAGTAGGCACCCTAAGTATACATCAGTAGATGATTGGATAAAAAAGTCGTGGTACACATACTCATAGACAGTGGAATGATACTTAGCCATAAAAAGAATGAAACCTTATAATTGTGACAACACGGTTGGACCTAGAGGGCATTATGCTAAGTAAAAAAAGTCAAACAGAGAAAATAAATACCGTATGATCTCACTTCATATGTGATATCTATAGAACAAAATAAACAAAACAGGCCCATAGATATAGAGAATAAACTGATGGTTGCCAGATGGGAGTGGGTGCTCGGGAGCTGGGTGAAAATAGTGAAGTAATCAAGAAGTACAAATTGGCCAATACAAAATTGTCACAGGGGTGTAAATTACAGCATAGTGATAGAATTGTACTAACGGCATGGTGCCAAGTGGGTTCTAGACTAATTGCAGGGATCACTTTGTAAATTATCTCTAACCACTATGCTGTTCAACTAAAACATTGTGAAATAATACTGAATTTCAACTGTAATTGAAAAATTAAAAAATAAGGCAAGGAACAGAAATTATGAGAAGATTAATAAAAGCTTTGGGAGGATTCGTTTGAAATGCTTGGCATTCAAAAATGTTCCTACTTTGAATAAAGTACCAATATTAGTCATTTTTCTACTTTCACAATCGTAAAATCTAGAACATCTGGTTAATTTGCTTTACTCTTCTACTTGTAAAATCTTTGGTTCTCCATGACTATCCTATTTAGCTTCATCTACTTTTCCCTCCACATATCATATCCAGCCACTCCTAACTAATCTGTATCTATTCTGTAGTCTTCAAATATCATTGTATTATTCATTTTTTACTTTTTCCAGGCTTTTTCTTTAAGTCCAAGCTCAAATATCACTAGCTCTGTGAATATCAGTCAGGATTAATTTCTTTTATTTTCATAAGAACCTATTTATTTTGGTATTCTGATAAGAGTATCATGGCTAAGAATGCCTAATTTCAAAGATAGGTTCATATCTTACTCATCTTTATATCACCCACATTACAACATCCTGGGCTCATAGCATTCTTTTTCTACCCTTCTAACAGATCATTTAGGTGCTAAAGTCAGATGTTTTAGATTTTATGTTATGTTGTCACATTTTCAAAAGTTACATGGTGTTTATGTGGAGAGAGAGAGAGAGAGTGTATTAGTAGGCATGGATATTAATGGAAATTAGATTGCATTAAGGAATCTAAAATACTATTGGAAATTCACTAATGCAAATTCCAGGGTACTCGCATAGTGTCTGAGTGACCTTACATGTCACCACAGTGACATGAAATCTATAGCTTTTTGTGCCCAACTTTCCTTTTCATAAGAGAATTTTAGTCAGGAGATCTCCAAATGAATCTCCAAAAATTAGTAAATTTAGATAAATAAAGGAAGTCAGAACCACAGTTGTATATATAAACTACCATTCTTTTTCAAAGCTTTTTTTCAAAGCACCCTGTAACTTGGAATATATTATGAATGAACTACAAAAGTAATACAAAAAACACTTGCAGTTTCTTAGGGGGATGTGAGTATTTAAGTCAAGGTATTTTAAGTCAGATTATGTTACCATGAATTCTGCCAGGTGTCCACATTTTTCTTTTTAATTTTTGTGGACTGTAATTCTGACAAGTCCATAGTAAGAAGTTTGTTTCCTTGTCTATAAAGAACTGTTCCCACATTCTAATGCTGAAACATATGTGTGTTTGTTCAGTGGTGACATTTCCAAAACAGCTAATATTCACATACCATTTTCACCTTTGCCCTTTATTTTCTTAGGGGTGGAATGTGTACCTGTATTTTTTAATAGTGTTGGAATTTAGGGTATGAATTTGAAATATTTGTCACTTGATTAACTGAAAATAGGGTTGAATGTTAATTATTATACTAAAGAGCAAGAAAGAAGTTTCTTCTGCTTCCTTTATCTGCCTACAAGTTTAAGTATTACAGGAAATTGAAAAGGAGAATGGTCTAAGAAACAGCATATTATCCATCACTTTTATTACAGATAAGAACTGGAATTGGGTTCCCTGGTGGTGTAGTGGCTAGGCTTTGGCACTCTCAACACCACAGCCTGGGTTTGATTCCCAGCCAGGGAACTACCAAAAGAAAAAAGAAAAGGAAGAATTAGAATATACATTTTTTTTTTGGTACAAAGATTGGTGAGATCCGTTTAAAACATGACCATAAAGCACTGTTGCCATACAAATAGCATCATTTTACAAAACCCTTCACTAGTAAAATATTCACCATAATTGGATTTATACTTTGTTGCTGTTAATATGTTGCTTAGTTATCAGATATACTTTGTATTCATGTCTTCAGATAAAGTTGATACTAGATTTTATTCAATTATTTAGTCACTGAGCAGAATCATGGAGGCTTCCAGGCAACTACAGTGATGCTGTTGTCTGTAATCAATACCTAAGATGGAATCTTTGCCATTTCTGTTGGCTCTAGGGATTATAGTAAGGATGAAAGTGAAAACTACTATTATTAAGATAGCAAAATATTATTATGATGTTATCAGAGATATTTCACTGTCCTTCAGTTTGGAAGTTTGTATAGGCAGTGCCATAGTTTGGGTCATCTTTGTAGATACTTTTTCAAATACCCTGAAGCCAGAAGATTAGTTACATATTTTTACCTGGTTTCTTTTTGTTTTTTTTTTTTTAGGATTGGTTGTAGCTTCTAGTAATTTACATAAGTCTTGAACTAATTGTATTACCTAAAGGAACCTTAGGATCAGGAAACAAAATATAATTCATATTCACTACTCACAGCTTACCATTGTGGGTTATTTAAATACCTGATAAGTTCATTTGACAAAAGTAAATGTATGTTCTTAACTGTCTGCTTAAATTACTAACCGGACCTTCAGCTTAGGGAAGAGTTCTTCCTTAGGTGTTTGATTTGTGACTTCTGGCACATTACTTAATGTCTTTAAGCATGTATTTCTCTGTCTAGTGACCTTAATAATACAGTAAGGAAATAATCTTAAAATATTACTAAATAAGCCCATTTTCCTTGCACTTTTGACACATTCCTAATATAAGGATTTATATCTTAGTGTGATTTTCTGTTTTAGGCATACAAGCATTCTGTAAAAGTAGTTCACCCCCTCCCCATTTTTTGACCTCCAGACGTCATGGGAGCTTCATGGCCATGCAACCTCTGCAGTTACACAGGCCCCATGTGTGGTATAATGTTCTACTGTTACCAACTCTTAAGTTCTCAATAATTTTTTAACAAGGGACTATATATTTTCCTTTTGTACACAAATTATATAGCCAGTCCTGGTTTCCAGAAATTAGTTGTCATAATAGATTGTAATACATAGTAAATACTAATTGTCTGTGTAAACCAAATTTGTGACCATGTTAGGTCTCTATTATAGTAGAGGGGTTTTGTTTGGGGTTGTTGTTTTTTTTATATTTGCTGTTTAAACAAAATTCTGTCATTTTAGAAAACAGTGTACTTGTTTAAAATACAAAAACAATCCTAATGTGAAATAAATTAAATTCAAAGCAGAATTTAACTCATTGTGCCATTACAGGTTATCAAGTTATACCCAACCAGCAACAAAACTACCAAGGAATAGTTGGAGTTCAGCAACCCCAGAGTCAGAGTCTCGTTGGTGGTCAACCCAACGGCATCGGAAATCAGATTCAAGGAGTGGTCATCCCCTATCCTTCAGTGCCATCATATCAGGTACGTTGTCACTGTCATCTACTTTGGGTAGGGGCGATTTTGAATAAAGAAAGATGCTACAATGCATTTTCTCTCTTATCTGTTTAATATAGGGGTAGTGCTCTTTAATATGTAACTTCATAGTTTTAAGAGTTTTAAATCCTCTTTGCTCTATTCATTCACTTCATTGATATTTTAGAAAACCAAATCTGAACCACATTGATATTGGCAAGTAAATTTTGTGTGCCATTATCTGTGTTTCCAACTATGTAAGTATGAAAACAAGTTCCTTGTAAGTCACCTTCTTGGAAAGTCTCTTTTGAGAAGAGTGCAATGGGAGGGAAAATAGAGGTGGAGGTAGGTATTTGAAATAGTGAGCTAGAGTACAGATTATAAATCCATGTTTATAAAATAGAGAGGATTGTGCAATTTCCCATGCTGGAACTGATTTTTCCCCACCTCAATCCCAAAAAGGAATGATTTGTCAGACATTAAAAATGACATGGATTTTAATTTATAGGTTTAAAGTAGAAATACCTATTGTTTTACAAATAAGTTAGATTTTTTTAGAATAATATGGCACATTTTCAGAACTTTGTTTTACTTTCCTTGATGTTTTTGGAATAACTTGCACATAGGTTTGTTTTATTAGCTTCATAGTTTTCCATAATTGTGTCTAATGTTAAGAAATCTAAAAACCATTTTTATTCATCTCAACAAGATAAAAACAATCTAGTTGGGAAGATAAATGTATATGTATTTTATCTAAACATATGTAAACTAATTGGTGGTAGTATATAGACTGATAATTGAAGGAATCATGAAATACAGCCATGAACAAATGAGGGTCTTAATACAGAAGTTTTCTGGGAACATATAAACCTTTCACTAGCTCTTAAAAGAAAATTATAATTACAGGTATAAGTTGGTTAAGAAAACATACTGGGGATGGAGAAGTATATGAGCAAAGGTGCTAGCATATTCCATTTAATTCCAGAAGATTAAAATTGAAATTAAAATATGGAGCACTAAGAGTATGTCTGCTTTTGAAGCCCCTTCATTATAGAAAACAACTAAAGAAAACAAAAAAGATACATCATGCAACTAGATTTTGCATCTTTCTTTACTGTCACATCCCTCATACTTTTTACCTTATCTTTTTTCTGTGCGTGAGACTGCCCATCCTCTGTTTACCATAGTTAGACATTAGATAGGCTCAATACCACACCAGGAATTCTTCCTTCTCAAGGACCTGGGTCATGCTACCTAATCCACATTGAGGATCTGTTAAATAAGATGCCCAGCACTATGGAAGTAAGATCTGCCGTTAAGCCTTAGCAGCTAACAATCCAGTTCAAGAAATACAATTTTTAAATAAACTATAACCTTGTTAGTGTAGTTTTTAAAAATGAAGCTAGATATCGAAAATGCTTCCGAGTTTAAGACAGTTATTTTATTTTCTGTAGCATATTTTTTTTACAAGCTATAAATTGTTTTCCCAAGGTATTTTATGTAATCCTCACACTGGGTGAATGATTATGAGAAGTGTTGGTCTGATGAGCAATAAATGACCTCCTGTTATATACTTTTTCCTACATTTGGTAGATAACCTGGGTGGTAATAAACTGTTATCTAAAAAATAGGCTAGAAAACTCATCTGTCCTCGGTAGAGTGTATGCCATGGCTGTGCATTCTCAAGGACTGTCCCTCTTTCATTTTTGATACTTCATTTTTTTCTTTACCACTAGTTATGAATTCATTCTGTAGTTTAAATCATCTAGATTGAGCTGTGTCATCTTTCCTGTTGCAGATGCGCTGTATGTATATTTAGGTAAAATCAGAAATAATAGTCTCAGAGTGTTACAGTGCCTTGGTAGACAAACTGAAATACTATATTGTGTTACACAGAGTTGGGATACATCAAACCAGTAACTTTCTATTTGCAATAATTGAGACAAATTGGAAGTAGTTAAAGAGGCTACTTCGTATTTTGAAAGGACTAGTTACATTTCAGAAACATGCTATATAGGCAAAACTTAGAAGTTAATCAGTAACTTATAAATCACAGAGCCCTGGTACAGAGAAAAGTGAAGTAGTTAAAGAACTAAGGCTCTGGAACCAGAGGTCATGGGTTCAAATTCTGATTTCCCTACTTACTAGCTGTACAACCTTGGGTAAGTTACTTAACATCAATTTCCCATCTGTAAAATAAGGATGACAAACGTATCTTCTTAGGGTTGCTAGGAAGACTTGGTATAATAATACACAGAATGTGTTTAGAACAGAACCTGAATATGGTAATAAGTATTCATTAATGTTAATTCTCATTGTCATTACTATTAAATTATTATTATCATTGTGACTATTATTGCTAATATCATCAACAGCATAGTCAGCAGAAGCTTTTATATTAGCTTTATTGACCAAAATCACTAATCCAACTGTAATGTTGTGGCCCATTTGTAAATTAAGAATCCACTATGCCTATGTCATTTCTATTTTATCAACTATAGAAACTAAAGAACTGAAATACAGAATTGAAGAATCCATTATGTTTATATGGTTTCTTATGTAGATAATATAAAAAATAAGTCTATGGCCATACCTCCCTGAACATGCCCAATCTCGTCTGATCTCGGATAATATAAAAAATAGAATTAAAAGAACCACTGTTCATCGATTGCCTACTGTGCTAGAACATGTAAATGGAGATTATAATAGAGATAATAACTCCCCCGAGATGGTGGTGGCATCCCATTTTTCAGATAAGGAACTGTGGGACCTCACAATAGTTAAGTCATTTGCCCAGTGTCACATAGTTAAGTGATGAAGCTGATACCACATCTAGTTATCTAAAGGTCCAAAGCTCACATACTCTTTCTGATCCAGTTTCTCACTGTTGGCCCTACCTGATTTTTACTTAGTGTGTCATATGGTCATCCTTATTTTGAAACATTTTCTTTTTTAAAATAACTTTTACTTAGGGACATAAGTCATATCTTAAGTCATATCTTTCTATCTTTTTTCTTTTTTTAATAATCTAATGCATCTAGCCTAGTGTACAATTGATAAATGCTAGCCAAAAACAATAGCTGGCTGAAAAGAACATAAAAATAAAGTGGTAACACTGTGGCTAACGTACCAGGATAACTTTTGGGCAGTTTTAGCTTTTTCCTAACTGTTTATACTTGAAAAGTTTCTGAAGGCTAGAGACATTAACATTTACAAGTTTTTAAAGAACTTTTTTCCCTTTAAATTGTCTTTAAAATTTTAGGTTTCACTGCCTCAAGGTTCTCAAGGAATTGCCCATCAGACTTATCAACAGCCTGTTATTTTCTCTAATCAGTCTAATCAAGGATCTGTGCCGACAGCAGGAATGCCAGTTTTCTATAGTGTCGTTCACCCTGGCCAACAAAATAATATAAGGTAAGTATGACTAAGAAACTTAATCATATAGCTCCTCAACGTTTATCAGGATTATGGTCTATTGCTAATTTTAAAGGGGCATGACCTGAGATCATTCTCTAATGTAGAATAGAAAAACTATGATACAATCTATTTTTCTAATATTTCTTCTAACAAAATCAGTATAACAAAGCATTCTATATATAAACTAAAGAAGAGTCAAATCTTCTCTTAAAATTAGGCCAGTCTCCTTTTATGTACCCAAGCGGGAAAAAAAATAGTTGGCCATACATCTTGGAGTTTAAAGACTTAGTTAATATTTAAGGTTTTTGTGGGAGTTTAGGGAGAATGTATTTCCTTTATTTAACCTCAGGAACAAAATATCATGCTGAACTTTTTCAGGCTCTGGAAAGCTCATTTTTCATCAGTAAGGGGAGGGAGGTATATAAGAGAAGCAAGTGATAACAGCTCTAAAGTCATGAAATATTCCATTAGCTATTTTAACTTGAAAGAGTAGAAATTTGTCTGACAAGCCTAATGTGTTAAAAGTAGTAATCTTCCTTTGACTTGGGTACCTTCAGTTTACTCAGAATGTATTACAGTCCTTCATGTATTCTGTGACATCCCTGTGAGGTTGCCAGAGGACTTTGGTGCACCTTGTAAGAAGGGATCCTTAGTTATAACTGCTGGTAAGAGTTTGTCACCCGGTTATAGTTACCAATGGTATTTAGGAGTAAAGAGGGGATTGACATGCTTGCTTCATTGAATCTTCTTAGGAAATGGAGACTTGGCTCTCATTTTATTTATTGTCAAACACACACACGCAAATACCAGAGGAACTCACCTGGCTCTATGGCTGCCACAAGCTGAGGAAGCCTAGACTTTTTAAACGGCAAGTTGGTTGTGAATCTCTCCGGCAGCTTTGGGATTTTATGTTGTAATGAGCCCCAGCCTAGCCCTTTTGAGATAGACCTGCTGCACAGTGAAAATAGAAATGAAACTGTTAAATTTCCAACTTGTTGTGAGCTTAAGTTCTATACTTTCAATCTGAGCCTCTTTTTCTAATTTACCTTATTTTGCCGTGTATAATGCATACTTTCCCCTGTCTGTAAGGGAAATATAAGGGTGTGCACTATACATGGGTAGTACTAATTCTGTATCTGTATAAATGTTTGAGCAAAAAAGTGGGTGCACATTATACACAGCAAAATATGGTATGTAAATTGGGGGCCTATAATGTCAAGTCAGGTTTTGAGCTATCAGTCAGAGACAGAATTCTGTGCTAAAGCCAGTGAAATGGATGTTGTGAAAAGTGCTGAATTACCTGCTTTTTACGCCAAAATGTAACCTTTCATTTTTTTGAGAAAAAATTACCAAAGTAATCATTCCTCTGTAGGGCAGAGACAGAGAAATGTGATGACTGATTTAAGACCAAAAGACACCTAAGGTGTATGGCCAACTATTTTTTAAGTTACTTCTGTAGGCCTACATGCTAGGTAGAAGGGCTTTCGTGAAGGAAGGAGATCAAGCCTGTAAGTATTGCTACCCCAGCCTTTTCTGTTTGTTTGTTTGTTTCCATTTTCATGAAATATTTTTTCCATTCCTTTATTTTCCGTCTGTATGTGTCTTTCAGTCCGAAGTGAATATGTGTGGATCTTGTTTTTTTACCCCCTTCATCCACCCTATGTTTTTTATTGGCGCATTTGATGCATTTACATTGAAAGTAATTGTTGATAAATAATGTAGTTACTGCATACATACTTTGTATCTTTTTTTCATCTTTAAGATGCCCCTCTTGCATTCCTTATAATATTTATTTGGTGGTGATAAACTCCTTTAGCTTTTTCTTGTCTAGAAAGCCCTTTATCTGTCCTTTGATTTTAAATGGTAGCTTTGCTGGGCAGAGTAATCTTGGTTGTCGGTCCTTGATGTTCATTGCTTTCATTGTTTTCTGCCAATCCTTTCAGCTGACAGCCTTATGGGAGCTCCTTTGTAGGTAACTCACTGCTTTTCTCCTGCTACTTTTAAGATTCTTTCTGTCTTTAACTTTTGGCATTTTAATTATGATGTGTTTTAATGTGAGCCTCTTTGGGTTTATCTTGTTTTGGACTCTGCATTTCCTGGGGTTGAATATTTCATTTTCTTCACCAGGTTAGGGAAGTTTTATATCATTACTTCTTCAAATAGGTTTTCAATTCCTTGTTCACTCCCTCTCTTCTCCTTCTGGTACTCTTGTGATGCGAATGTTGGCACACTTGATGTTGTCCAAGAGGCCCCTTAAACTATCTTAATTTTTTTGGAATTTTTTTTGTCCTTCTTGCTGTTCTGTTTGGGTGTTTTCTGCTACCTTATCTTCTAAACCACTGATTTGATCCTCTGCTTCATCTAATATGCTGATTCCCTCTAATGTATTCTTTATTTCATTTTTTGTATTCTTTATTTCTGACTGGTTTCTTTTTAATATTTTCTCTCTCCATTTTTTATGTTTCCTATTTCTTCATTGATGTTCTCACTGAGATCATTGAGCATCCTTATGAAGTGTTTTGAACTCTGAGTCTTGTAGATTGTTTATCTCCATTTTATTTAGTTCTTTTTTTAGGTCTTTGTTCTGTTCTTTTATTTGGGACATGTTTCCTTATCTCCCCATTTGGCTGCCTCCCTGTGTTTGTTTTTATGTATTAGGTAGAACTGTTGCGTCTCCTGATCTTAGTAGAGTGGCCTTATGTAGTAGATGTTCTGTGGGCCCCAGTGATGCAGTCTCCCTTGTCAACAGAGCCAGGTGCTCCAGGTGTGTCCTTTGTGTCAGTTGTATGTGCCCTCCTGATGTAGTTGAGCCTTGGTTTCTATTTGCATATCAGTGGGAGGGATTGATCCTTGAGCTGATTGATTGTGAGAACTGGCCATGACTGCAGTGGAGGAGCTGTTGTGAACACACTTTAATGACAAAGGTCAGCTTGCACATAATATGTTTATTTATTTATATATATATATATATAAAATTAATTCTCATTTATGTACTATATTATTGGCCTTAATATTATTATTTTGTTTCTGTAATCTCTATATACTTTGTAAACTTTTCATTAGATTTTTTTATTACAAAATAAATTGTGCCTATTGACACAAGTAAAGAAATCAATACAAAGATTTATAAAAGGAAAGCTAATCATCATGTCTCCCTCTGTCTGCTTCCACCTCCAGGTCACCAGTTTTCACAAGATGGTGTGCATTCTGTTTGTATGAGCCTTCTGCTCATACAAACATGCACATGTAAATACACATCTGCTGGGATTGATAGGTAGATTCTAATGAAATAGACATTGTAATTTTCCCTATTAATATATCGTGAATATCAGATGAGTAAATATTAGTGTGAAACATGGGGATTTTTTGTCATTTTTCTTCTAATTTCTTCACAAAGATAATTTCATATAAAAGGGATAGTGTCATATAATAAGGCAGGGTTTTTTGTTGGTTTAACCTCCTTCTCTCTCCCCATCCCTTCCACTTGAATCATTCCTCACACACACAGACTGGGTAACCCATGTTCGTGTCCTTTTTCACTTTTCTTCTTGCACCTAATCACACACTAACATAGATAAGGGTATGGACACATGAGCGAGATTTATTAGTACAGACACATGAAATGGAGTTTATAAATAATTTTACACGTAAATTAGCCTATAACTTAGTTTTGTTTTTTATGTGGTTGTATGTTTTATGTGTATGGTTATGGTATTTGTATGTGGTTAGAAAATTTAGTCCATTCAAATTTAGTATTACAACTGATAATAGATGTTTTTTTTCTGCCAGCTTGTGTTTGTTTGTTTATTTTAATCACACTGTGCTTACAACTACATGCATGATTGGTTATTCTGCCATTTTCTTTGAAGTCCAAATGTATGCCATATTCCTAGAAGCTCTTCATCATGGATTCTCACTGATCTAATATCAGATCATGAGAAAGTCTAAATTAGCTTACTTTTTTAAATAACTGAATCTTGTGCCATTAGACATTAGTTGTCTGCTGGTATGATCTGGTTAGAAAGAACACAGGCTTTGGAATCCAAACCTGATTTCAAGCCTCTGTGACTTTAGGCAAGTTAATCATTATGCCCCTTGATTTTCTTATTTATAAAATAAGAATAATACCTCACAGGATTGGTGTGAAGGTTTACATGTCTAGGACTTTTATATGGGAATTACATATTCTAAATTATATACTTGCCTGTGTTCTCAAGTAGAGTTCACTGAATATAGGTAAAGTACTTATTGCTGATTCAGAGCCCTAATGTTGAGCATCAGTGATTATATTGTGTCCCCGTAGTATTTTGAAAGATGCTGGGGATATTTGGATTTACATATGCTCCTTGACTTACAATGAGTTTATGTCCTGGTAAACTCATCCTAAATTTAAAATATCATAAGTCAAAATGCATTACTTTTGGAGCTAAAATATTGTCTTTTAGAACATTCATTTTCTGTTCATTGACTGTAACAGCTTTTTACTATTTTTATAGGCATATATTTGTCAGCAAAATTAATTAAATGAAGTTTTATTAACAGAAATGTTGTTAAATGGAAAAGGAAGACGATGCTATGGGTATTTCACTTTTGTGAATTCACTAAAAATGAGGGATAATAGTAATATTTTAGACTGAAATAATAATACTTAAGTAGGTACAATTAAAGAATGGGGTAGAGGGCTGATATTTCATGCAAAAAGTCTCATTTTATGCATAGTTCAACTGATCATACTTGTTCTTCCAGTCTCTCTCTGTGAGTTTCTATTGTTGAAAAAACCCAAAATATGTATCCTACATCTGTAATTTGCCTATTAAAACAGTCTTTTCTCTATTTTAACTCATTTAGATCTTTCTGATTATACATATGACATAGTCATTATAGAAAATCTGAAAATATAAAAAAATTGCAAAATGTAAAAAGAGTGTGAAAAGGCAAATCAACTATAATCTCACCACCCGGAGATAATCACTGTTAAATACACAAGCTCTGGTTTAAAAATTAAGCCATATAAAATACATGAATTAAAATTTTAAAATTCAATTTTACCCATTGCCCTTTGTGCAGAGCAATTACTATTCACCAAAATAATCACATTTTACAGTTTAGTGTGTATCTTTCTAATACTTTTATTTTAAGTAGATATGTCAAAAAGTTGTGGCTTTGGTGTTTCTGTTTTTGAGGTAGAGAGGTTAGGAATGTTTATTTCTGTCACTGAATTTTTCTGCAAATATGGAATTACTTTTTATGAATGTTTTATTCTGCAGCTTGCTTTTTTTTTTCTTCATTAATCATTATTTTTTAACATCTTTCTACAGAGTATCTGATTTTTTTTTTTTTAGGTTGGAATAGATCGAAATCAGCTTGAGTAAGAAGTCAGGTTAAGGAATTTGTATTTTACATTCTTAATAACAAAGAATTGAGATTTATAAAGTATTAAATTGATACAATAAAGTTTATCTTTTAAAAAATGAGTTTTATAGCAGTTATTTAGATGGATTTTAATTGGGCAGAGACCACAGGCAGAAAGAAGGATGTCATAATACCATCATCAAGTGGCAGGATCCTGTACTGTGACGGTAGCAGTAGGAAAGAGATACATCTGAGAGGCACCTTGAAAAAAGAAAGGAATATTTGTGATATTATAAATGAGGATTAAAGAAATCTGGATGGAAAATATCCCACTAGCAACAATAGAGTCTTGAGGTTGGAGATTAATGTTATTGTAATCTGGATGTTGTTTACTTTAAAATGCCTGCTAGGTCTAGAATCAGCATATTTTTCTGTAACAGGCGAAACAAGAAATATTTTAGACTTTATAGGCCAGGATATAAAACTGTAGGTACTATTTCAGGTATTTTCATAATAAGAGAGAAAATAAATTTCCAAACAGTTTTAATGACAAAATTCAAAATATAATAATTGAGCGCAGTTTGTTATTTTTTTAATACAGGTCTATTGATGAAAAGACGGTGGGGAAAACATTAAAATGGGGTTCAAAGTTAATGTTTTCTGTCATTAAATTGCTTGCATATATTTATCTGTAAAAATCATTCTTAGCTTACGGGCCTTTCAGAAGCAAACAGTAGGCCCTAATTGGCCCGGGGGCCATATTTTGCCAACCCCTATACTGGATGATTGGTAGCAAAAATAAAAAATAAAAACAAAACACTAAGAGGAAATGGTCTGAAATGAAGGCTGACATAATAGAGGAAAAGGGATATGGAAGCCAATATACAAGGAGATTCCAAAGATTAACAATCAGATATTGCTGGGGATGGAGTTCCCTGATGGTGTAGTGGCTTAAGGCTTCGACGCTGGCGCTGTCAGCACTGCGGCCTGGGTTCGATTCCCAGTCAGGGAGCTACCCACATACCAAAAAGAAAAAAAAAAAAAAAGATATTGCTGGGGAGGATGAAGATTATGGGGTGATGGCGGGGTGAGTGAGTGGGTGGGTGACATTGGATGTGACCAGAAGTAGTAATTTGTAACCTTTGAGATGGTATGTAGTAGACTAAAGAATTCTAAGAAGTAAGTAACAAGTTTAGAGAGTTCATGAAGTCTTGTGGGAAAATGGTTAAGAGTATTTATTCCAAGTAGGTAGTACTTTTTTGAAAGATAGAAGGGAAAGAAGTTGTTTAACGGAAAAATTCAGATAATTAAATATATTTTTAAAACATGAGGGAAAAGAGTAAATCTTTTAATCTATCCCACCTACGTTTGAATTATTTGTTATGTTTTTACAGCTTTCTTCCTCAAGTAAATTTTAAGCTTTACCCAATTGTTTCTAAAATTCCACTGTGATTCTAGCACAAGTTTTTAAGTGACTTGTCATTTTAATTAGTATTTTTCTAGGCCATAGCTAACCTCGCTAATAAGCAATCCCCTCAGATAGGCCAAGTTTAGGAAACAAAGGTGTTTGTCTTGGAAGTGCCCTTCTGGCATATTCTGTGTACTTATTTTGTAAATAATTTCTGTGGCTTGGGAGTGTGCTGACTTCTGTATTTTACTTACTGGTATTGGAGACAATATGTTAAATGTCTTAAAGGATCTTAAAAATCTACATCCTCTTGACTTCCATTTCCAGCCAAAGTGAAGTAATAGAGACTGGATGTATTCTCCTACCTTAACTTAAAAACCAAAAAATAAAAGAAACAACAGTTTTCATTAGGCAGTGAAAGACTGTAAACCCTTGAAAACAAAGTGAGTCTTAATGATTGACTCAGCTCACTGCCTCGAGAGAGTTTTCCAGCCACAATTCAGGGAAGGGGAACCCAAACAAGAGCCTCTCTCTAAGGTAAGGAGATAGACTTAGGAGTTTGAGAAAGCCAAGATGGCTAGAGTTTACAGGGCGGAGTACTGAAGAGGAGAGAGCTACACAAAGAGCCCTGGAGATCTGCAGAAGGACCTTTAAAAATCTCAGTTGATTGCTAACCAGTGCATGCATATGCAAAAACTACGCAAAAACAGGAAAAGAATCACTCAAAGGAACAAACAGGACAATTCCTGGCATTCAGACAAAGACAGGAATAGTTTATATTCCTACCACCCAGAATGTCTGACTTCACAATGCGTAAGGCATTGAGTAGAGCACTTCAAAGGATATTGTCTCAGTCATGGGGGTGGGAGTGGGAGATTAGCCCTAGATTAAAGGCTGTTGTGGTCCTGTCCATAAAAAGCAAGACCCAAAAGAATTAAATTGTTTCCATGTAACTTAACTGTGGCTCAGGACGAAGCTCAAAAAGGTTGTTAAAAAAATACATGAATATCCAACACTTTAACACAGTTTAAATTCACAATGCCTGCCATCCACTAAAAATGCAAGGTAGGAAACTAAGGTCAATAATGAGGAGAAAAGTCAGTCAATTGAAACTGACTGTGAAATAATACCAATATATAAAATTCAGGGAGAGAGAAATGGCTGGAAAAAACTGAAGAACATCAGTAGTCCTCAAGGGACCTAATAACATGTGCAGTTGGCATCCTCAAAAGAGAGGAAAGGAGGGAACAAAAAATATTTGAATAAGTAATGGCTGAAATTTTTTTAAAATTTGATGAAGATTATAAATTCATAGATCCAAAAAATTCAACAAACTCCAAATAAAAGAAACACGAAGGAAACTTCTTAAAAAGTTATAAAGAGAAAATCATAATGACAGCCAGGAGGAAACGGCACATAGAGGAACAAAGGGTAACATCTTGTTGGAAACAATACAAGCCAGAAATCTTTATTTGAAGATTTATGTGTGCAGTATCTTTATTTGAAGCAGTGAAAGAAGAAAAATTACAGAATTCTATACCATTAAAAATATTTTTCAGGGAGTTCCCTGGTGGTGTAGTGGCTAAGGCTTCCGCGCTGTCAACGCTGTGGCCTGGGTTCGATTCCCAGCCAGGGAACTATGCACGTAAAAAA
This sequence comes from Lyroderma lyra, assembly GCA_004026885.1. NCBI lineage: Eukaryota > Metazoa > Chordata > Mammalia > Chiroptera > Megadermatidae > Lyroderma > Lyroderma lyra. Next base: position 162,292 of record PVJL010002798.1, read on the forward strand.
ATTTAAAAATTAAAAAATTTCAGAGACAGAGGTGAAATAAAGACTATTTCAAACATGCAAAAAACTGAAATATGGGAGTTCCCTGATGGTGTAGTGGCTTAGGGCTTTGGCGCTGGCGCTGTCAGCGCTGTGGCCTGGGTTCGATTCCCAGCCAGGAAGCTACCCACATACCAAAAAGCCAAAAAAAAAAAAAAAAAACCAAACCTGAAAGAATCACCAGCTGACTTGCCCTCAAGAAATGTTAAAGGAAAAAAAAAATGTTAAGGGAAGTCTTTTCAGGTAAAAAGAAAATTATACCAGATAGGAATTTGCTCTACACAAAGAATAAAAATGAAGCATCAGGTGGTGGCTAGAAAATAAATATCTGAGAAAGAACTTGTGTAGAGTATATTAAGAATTCTCACACTTAAAAAAAATACAAACAAACAAAAAATCCTTGGAAAACATTTTGTTTTAAAAAGTAAACTGGCGTTCCCTGGTGGTGTAGTGGCTTAAGGCTTCGGCGCTGGCGCTGTCAGCGCTGCGGCCTGGGTTCGCTTCCCGGCCAGGGAGCTACCCACATACCAAAAAGCAAAAAAAAAAAAAAAAAAAAAAAAAAAAAAAAAAAAAAAAAAAAAAAAAAAAAAAAAAAAAAAAAAAAAAAAAAAAAAAAAAAAAAAAAAAAAAAAGTAAACTTATACCAACCACATAACCCAACCACTCCATTTCTAAGCCCAAACATTTAGCAACAGCTGAATGGATAAACTATTTATGGTGTATATTCATCAATGCCATACTAGTTAGCAATAATTAACTATCGATACAACAACTTGGGTTAATCTCATTATTATTTCAAGTGAAGAAAAACCAGTCAGAGATATTTACCATGTGATTATTTATAGAAAATTCTAGACTATGCAACCTAATTTCTTAGAAAACAAAGCAGATCAGTGTTTTGCATGAATAGGGAGTGTTGGAAGTGGAATTGATGGGAAAAGGGGAGAAGGATTACAGTGGGGCATAAGTCAAATATGGGGGTTGGTGGTGGTTTCATGGTGTATGCATATGTCAAAACTTAACAAATTACACACTTTATGCCCATTTAATTTTTCATCAGTTATATCTCAGGAAAGCTTGTAAAACTAATCTTGATATTTTCTAAAAGTTTGGCCAGAGATTGGTTTTATTTAAAGTGAAAAGCTGCAAAATTAGCATCTTTAAAAACAAGTAAGTATTTTTAAGGAAAAATATACCATAGGGCATTTAAACAGGGATAATGGTAGACTAAAACTAATCAGTTTTACACTTGATCTTAGCCAGAAGGCCGAGAAGCAATAAAAAAACTAATCAATTTTGAAACATTTTAAGAATCATTTTGAAAATGAATTTTTAAAATTTAATTAAACATTAAAACAAAAGCAAATGTCTAAAATAATTTCAGCAGAATGTGTAAAACCTCTATGTAGAAAGCACTAAAATGTTGAGAGAAAGTAAGCATCTTGTAACGTTGAAGATGTGCACACATTATGATTTGGTAGTTTTGCTATTAGGTTTATACCTTAAAATAGCAGTCAGCAGTGGCCCACAAACCAAATGGCACACAAGCTAAGATTGGTTATTAATTTTTTAAAGGATAATTTTTAAAAATCAAAGGATATGCATCAGATACCACATGTATCCCATAGATCCTAAATTTGCACACTAACTGGTCCTTTACAGAAAGAGTTTGCCAGCCTCTGCCCTCCCCTCAAAATAATAATTTTTGGGTGCTCTTACTGTATATTTCAAACTCCCAAAAAATAACAAAAATCACTTGAAGAGAGAATTAACTATAGGAGAACACTAGAAAATACAAGCTAAGAGAATGGGAGGTGAGAAATTGGAGACAATGAATAGACATAACTTTTGAGGAGATTGCTTCATAAAGGGAAGCATGGCGGGGGGCAGGAAATGGGGTTTAGAGAGAGAGGGCATCCTTTTCTTAATTGAAAAAACAAGCGTTTGTATCTTGAAGGGGAAAAGTAGTACAGGGAGATTTGCTAGTATAAGACAGAGGGGAGAGTTGCAGAGGTCCCCAGGAGGGTGAGAGCCAGCACTCAAAGAGAAGTGGGGTTAGCCTTAGGTAACAGTACAGAGGATTTGTGCATGGTAAGTAGAGGAAAAGCAGAGTACGTGAACACAGATATTGGTTGGTGGATGAAAATTCTCTTCTGATTGCTTTGTTTTTCTCACTAATTTAGGATTGAAGATATGAAGTGCATTATCAAAGAGTAGATGAATGTGTTAAAGTCTTTTTAATGTAAAGATCCAGTACAAGCCCATTAAGATGTTTCAAAAGGAAAGCACGCAGATGTGGGGATATGTGACAAATATGTCTGATAAAAGTTTATATAAACATTTTATCACTTCTGTATGTTGTAGATAAATAACACTGAGACTCTACAAATAAACAGTTTACTGAAATAGTTTATTTGGTGAAAACTCATAGTAAATTATGACATGAGAAAATGTTGCAACTTACCAGCAATCTAAGAAATGATAATTAAGGAAACTTTGTAACAACAAATAAAAGAAGATAGAACACTTTGTTAAGAGTACTATATAGAGACAAACGTTGCTGATTACTTAGGCATGTGAAGCCCGTTTTTCTATAAATCAATTTGATGCTATTTAATAAAACATGAAACTGCTAAATTTTTTATTCTGTAATTCTTCCTCTAAAAGTTTACTGCAAATGTAATTCACCCTCAATTTAAAATTGCTGCAAAGCAAGTTATAACAATGCTGTTATTAATAGGAAAATTCAATAAAAATGATCCAAAAGAAATATGGAGTAACCTTTGAATACAGGGTCTGGCACAAATAATGCCCCTTTTTTATGAGGAGGTAATCTATACCAAATGTTTTATTACAAAATCATTAGCATATAATTCTGTAGCATAACAATGTCACACTCAAACACATGTTAGGTGGCATTTTAGGTGAAATGTTCACTTTTGTTCAAGACATTCACGTACAGGGTCCAGCGTTACTTCTGTGGGATCCTGTAGTTGAAGCTTCCAGTTTCCTTTTTTTATTTTTCTGCTAGGCTGATTAAGTTTGGTTTAAATTCCTCCAGTGACATTTGCTCATTTGTCGCAGGTGGTGAATCAGATGGTGGGACCAATGAGTTTCAAAATGTTCCATGTTAACTGCTTCAGTCTCTTTAAAACAGAAGAATTATTAATAAATGTGTGATACTCAGTACTATAGTCACTGCATAGATTATATTGATCACATTAGGAAACATAGCACATGTCTACAAAGTAATGTTAGTAAGTTCAAGAAACTTGTTTAACTATCACTGGCAATAAGAAAACAGATGGTTTAAAAAGGCAAGAAACCAAATGACTTCCTAGCATACCTTGCCAGTTATTCGTAAACATTCAAACACATCAACTTCAGTAGCCACTAAAAGGTGTAGCAGATGTGGGGCTTGCTTTTCAAATGAATGAATTATCGCTTGAGAAGAATACACAGGGTCCTATTCCCCCATCAAAAAATACAATTTGCATTAGCAATCATGATATTTTTAAAACAATAAAGAAAAGAGAGACATGATGGCAATGTATTTATGTACAGTTTCCCATACTGCTGCTTTTTCTAAATCATCAACCTTTTTTGTGGGCAACTTCATATATTAAGACTTCTCTGTAAATACCTTTTATATATTCATCATTTTTTTTCATTCTGCCATTTTCTTTTTTATCTTGTTTGTAAACAGCATTCTTGAGATAAAATTCACATATCCAGGGAAAGCATATAATTTACCAGTTTTTGGTATATTCAGACATGCAGCCACCACCACAGTCAATTTTAAAACATTTTCACCACCTCAAATAGAAACCCTGAGGTGAAAGCAAACAAATAAATGGATAAAGAAAATGTAATGTACATATATAATGAATGGAATGTTAATCGGTTTTAAAAGAAATGTAATTTTGACACATGCAACAATGGGGATGAATCTTGAAGAGGTTATGCTTTTTTAAATAAGTGATTCTACTTATGTGAGGTAATTATCTAAAGTAATTAAATTCATAGAAAAAGTAGGGTGGTGTTTCCCAGGGACTGGGGAAAGGGAGAGTGGAGAGTTACTGTTTAATTGGTACAATTTCAGTTTTTCAAGATGAAAGTACTCCTGGAGATGGATGATGGTGATCTTGTACAACCATGTGAATATACTTAGTGGCACTAAACTGTACATTTAGGAATGGTTAAGAAGGTAAATTATATGTTGTGTGCATTTTAGTACAGTTAAAATTTTTAATGTGAATATACTGATAAAAAAGGAAACTTTGTAACTCTAACTATCATCCTTCCCACACCACTCCACCACCACCATCCCCCTGCCACTAATCTTTCTGTCTGTAGATTTTTTTGTTACATTTCATATGAATGGAATTATATATAGTCTTGTGTCTGGTTGCTTTCACTCAGCGTCTTTTTAAGCTTCATCCATTTGGTAGCATATATCAGTAGTTCATTTATTTTTAGCTAAATAATACTCCATTGGACAAATATACCACATTGTGATTATTCACCTGTAAGTTGATGGACATTTGGATTGTTTCCACCTTTTGACTGTTATGAATAGTGCTGCTATAAACATGAGTTTGGAAGTTATTATGTGGACATACGTTTTCATTTCTCATAGGTATATACCTAGGAGTGGAATGTCTGAGTCACCTGGGAACTATTTTAATCAATTGAGAAACTGCCACTCTTTTCCAAAGCACTTGTACCATTTTACATTTCCATAAGCAATGCATGAGTGACCCAATTTTTCCATATCCTTGCCAACACTTTTTAATTATCTTACTTTTTTATTATAGCCATTCCATTGAATGTTAAGTGATATTTGATTTTGATTTCCCTGATGGCTTATGATACTGAATATCTTCATGTGCTCTTTAGACATTTATGTGTCTTCCTGGGAGAAAAGTCTATTCCAGTTATTTAGCCAGGTTAATTAGCTATATGAATTTTTATTTTTGAATTGTAAGAGTTCTTCATATATTCTGATACAAGTCCCTTAGCAGATGTATGACTTGCAAATATTTCCCCCCATTTTGTGGGTTGTCTATTTTTTGATGCAGTGCTTTCAGGTGCAAAAAAATGTAACTTTGATGGAGTCTAGTTTTATCTATTGTTCTTTTGTTGCTTGTGCTTTTGGTGTCATCAAAAAATTTATTACCCCAATCCAAGATTAAAAATATCTTGTAATTTTTATTTTTATATCCTTATGTGTATATATTACAGTTTTAGCTCTGACATTTAAATCTTTGATTCATTTTTACTTAATTTCTTTTATGGTATGAGACAAGCATTCAACTTCATTCTCTTACACATAGCTATTTGTCCCAGTGCCATTTGTTGAAAAGACTGTTCCTACCCCATTGAATGTCACCCTGATTAAAAATTATATGGTCATAGATATCTGGGTTCATTCCTGAACTTTTCATTCTATTCTGTAAAATTATATGTCTATCCCGTGCCAGTATCACACTGTATTTATGAAGTTTTAAAATCAGAATGTGAGAGTTCTTCAACATTGTCCTCTATCAGGATTGTTTTGATTATTCTGGGTTCCTCACAATTACATGTGAATTTTACAATCAGCTTGTCGATTTCTACAAAGAAATCAGATGGGATTCTGATGCAGATTGCTTTGAATCTTCAGATTAATCTGAAATATTGGCATTTTAACTATGTTAATTCTTCTATTCCATGAACATGGGATGTTTTCCAATTATTTAGATCTTCATTTTTTTCAACAATGTTTCTGTAGTTTTCAAAGTAATAATTTTGCACTTATTAAATTTGTTCCTCGGTATTTTATTCTTTTTGATACTGTAAATGGAATTGTTTTAATTTTATTTTGACTGTGTATTGCAAGTACATAGAAATCCATTTATGCCATAACCTTGTTGATCTCATTTACTAGTTATAATACTGTATTTTGCTTAGTATCATGCTCTTCTATGTATAATGCACACCCATGTTTTTGGCCCAAACTTTTTGTTTTAATTTTTAATTCAGATTTTTATGTTGATATTTAGGTACATTTTTTTTGTAGAGGAATTTTAGCGTTTATTTTTTAATACAGTACAACAAATTTTACCTAACACTTTTAACTCATAAGCATAAATAAAAGAATTGAAAACATTTATATAGATACGGAATTAGTACTACCTATGTCTAATGGGCATCTTTATTTTTCCCTCACAAATTTGAGCAAAAAAGTGTGCATTATACTCAACAAAATATGGTACCTTATTAGTGAATTTCTTGGGATTTTCTGTATACATGATCGTATCATCTGTGAAGAAATAGTTTTACTTCTTTATTTTCAATCTAGATAACTTTTATTTTATTTTATTTTATTTTATTTAGCCTAGTTGCCCTGGCTAGAAGCTCAGTACATTGTTCATTAAAAGTAGTGTGAGTGGATATTCTTGCCTTGTTCATGATTTTAGAGGGAGAGCATCTAGTCTTTCACCTTAAGTATGTTGTTAGCTGTGGATTTTTCATACTTTATATCAGGTTCAGGAAATTTCCTTCTCTTCCTAGTTTGTTCAGTACTTTCATCATGGAAAAGTGTTAGATTTTAAGTATGTTTTTTGCACCCATTGAGATAATCATGTGATTTTTGTTTTTTATCCTACTGATATGACATACTAAATTAATTGATTTTCAGATATTAAATGACATTACTGACATTCCTAAAATAAATTCTACTTGGTCTTGGCTTATAATTCTTTTTACATATTGCTGGGTTCAGTTTGCTAATATTTTATTAAGGATTTTTGATTCTGTATTCAAAGGAAATACTGGTCTGTTGTTTTCTTGTGATGCCTTTGTTTGGTTTTTATATTACTGTAATACTGGCTTTGTAGAATGAGCTGGGAAGTGTTCTCTCTTATAATTTAGAAGAGTTTATGAAGACTTGTTAATTCTTTTTAAAATGTTTGATAGAGCATCAAGTTGACAATGCACTGTGGAATTGTATGCCTGAAACCTATATAATCCTTGCTAACAGATGTCACCCCAATAAGTCTAACAATAAAAATGATATAAAAAAAAATTTAAAAAAAAATTTAAAAAAAAATGTTTGATAGAATTCAGTGATGAAACCTTCTGTGTCAGGGTGTGTGTGTGTGTGTGTGTGTGTGTGTAAATTGTTTTTTCATTACTACTTTAATTTCTTCATTTGTTATTGGCCTGTTCAGATTATCTGTTTCTCCTTGAGTCCATTTTGGTAGCTTATATATTTCTAGGAATTTGATCTAATTTGTTGACATGACACTTTTCCTAATGTTTCTTTATTATCGTTTTCATTTCTGTGGAGTCAGTAGTACTCGTAATCTCCCCTCTTCATTTCTGATTCTATTGATTTGAGGGAATTTTTTTCCCTTGGCTAGGCTAACAAAAAGTTTGTCAATTTTATTGATCTTATCAGTGAACCAACTTTTGGTTTTAATTGCATTTTCTCTTTTTCTGTTCTCTTATTTTGTTAATTTCCATTGTAATCATTATTACTTACTTCTTTCCTCTTACTTAGGCTTGGGTTTTCTTCCCTGATTCCCAGTATCTTAAGATGGAAGTATAGATTATTGACTTAAGATCTTTATTCTTTCTTAATATAGGCATTTGCAGCTGTAACTTTCCTTCTACGCACAACTTTAGCTGCATTCCCCTAAGTTTTGGTTTATTGTGTTTTCCTTTTCATTCATCTCAAGGTTTTTTTGGTGACTCTTTTGATTTCTTCTTTGAGCCATTGGTTATTTAGGATTGTGTTGTTTAATTTCCACTTTTTTATGTTTCAAATTTTTTTCTTGCAATTGATTTATAATTTCATTCTATTGTAGTTGGAGAGTATACCTTGTATTATTTCTATCCTTCTAAATTTATTGAGTTTTGTTTTATAGCCTATATATACTCTGGGCTAGAAAATGTTCTGTGTACACTTGAAAAGATTGTGTATTCTGTTTTTGTTGTGTATTCTGTTTCTATAGATGTTAGTTTGGTCTAGTTGGCTTATAATGTTGTCCAGGTCTTCTATTTCCATGTTGATTTTCTGTATCATTGTTCTGTCCATTATTGAAATATTCAACTGTTGTCATTGAATTGTCTGTTTCTCCCTTTAGTTCTATAAGTATTTGCTTCATGTATTTTGGTGCTTTTTTTTATTAGTGGCTGATATGTTTTTAACTTTTATTTTCCTGGCCTATTGACCCTTCTTTATTATGAAAGGCTTTCTTTATCCCTCAAACATTTTCTTTGTTTTAAAGTCTATTTTGTTTTGTATTAATAGATGCTCTAGCTTTCTTGTCCACTAACACAGCTGCTTGATGATAGCTAGTTCATCCTAGTGTGTCAGGCTGAATATAGCCCTTCTCAAAATCCGTCATTCCCCTAGGAACACCAGTTATCTTTGTGGTTGATTTTGTTTGATAATAGCTGCCCTTAAAGTTCTCAAGCAAAAGTCATCTCTGATGTGAAATGTGTACTTGTAGACCCTTGGGACTTATACAGGTACTTGAAAAATACAAAGTTCATTTTAAGGAGAATGTTAGCACTTCACTGCAGGAACTCCTGCATCCTACTCACTTATCTAATAGGAAATAATCTTCTCTTCAGGCAAGATTCCTATCCCAACCCCTACGTTTCCTAGTAAAAGATGAACTTTTTCATATCTCTTATCAAAAGACTAGATTTCTCTATAATTAACTACATGCTTTAAATTCATCCTAAAATACAATTAGAACATGTCTGTAATCCAATATGTGCCTTAATCTTAAATCCTTGGTTCCCTTATCATCCTGGCAGAGTTGTTTAATCCTCTGGGTCCACCATTTTCTCTTAGCTACCAGGAAACACAAAGCTAGATTCAGGGCTCAGTGAAAGCAGCAGTCTTATCCCAGATGTCCCTACTTTATTTTTGTTTTGTCTTTTATATATTTATTTTCTCTCTTTTTTATCTATTCAGTTTGTTTTTAAATATTTCACATTTGGAAACAGGTGAACTATAAATGAATATTTCTATAAATATGAGCATTTAACTAGAAAGCCTAGAAAAAAAAATAGCCTTTTGTATTTAAGAGAAAACCCAAAATACTGTACAATAAAAGTTTTATTTGACATTTAATATCATTAGTTGAGCACATAGTTTGGTCAAATTCTAATTAATTGAGAGTTGATATTGTCCTTATTATACCCTTATCACAGAAATAGATAAGGTAGAAATCACCTTGACTTGCAAAATGCTTGTAAGGTAGAAAGCTATTATTTTCTTCCAGAGATAGCAAGCCTGGCTGAGAATCTTTTTTGTTTTGTTTTTTGGTGTTGGTTTTGGTTTTTGTTTTTTGTTTTTTGTTTATTTATGTGGGTAGTTCTCTGGCTGGGAATCGAACCCAGGCCGCAGCATTGACAGCACCGAAGCCTAGCCACTACACCACCAGGGAACTCCCTGGCCAAGAATCTGACCCTTAATTAACTGAAGGTTTTTGTTGCAGAAAGTCAGTAGAACTTTCTCCTGGCCACACTCTGACATCTAAAGATTTCTGAAGGAGATTCAGATTATTAGTTGAAATTAAATCCCTGATACAACATTTAAAAGTGGACATTTTCAGGCATTTTTCATAGGATATTTTTAGTGTTTATTTTTTTATAACTACAAAATGCATGCTTACCTTTTTGGAAAATACAAAAAAGTATAAATTATCAGGAATCTGCCATATTTCACAGCCCTGAGTTGACTGCTGTTGTCATGTTCATATTTGTTCCTGTCTTTTTTCTTTTCCTATATAGTTTTAAGATAGTTAACATCCTAAGGGATATATTTTGTTCATTTGATAATGGCATTTTTTTCTGTCATTAACATTTTTTGTATATATTATTTGTAAGGGATACACTGTTCAATTTTATGAATATATAATAATTTATTTAGCCTGTTGTAGAAAATGTAGGTCATACACAATTTTTCCTTTTATTGAACCATCTTGTGGGCAACTTGAATTTCCTTATTGACGTGGAGTCCTTAGAAGGTAATTAATAGGCCAAAAGATAGGGATGTTTTTAAGGTCCTTGCTGCATTTTTGACCAAGTGGATACTGACTCATTTTCATTGTTCTTGTGTTTCAGAATGATGGCATATCTCATTTTAATTTGGCTCTTTGATTATTAATGAAGTTGCATATTTTTTCATTTAATTATTTGTATTTTGAATTATTTGGCCAAGTCTTTTATAATAGTTTGGTAAGACAGGTCTTAATCACATGTTTATTAATGAGAGAGCTGACATTCAAATAATACGTCCAAACTCATTCAAATATGTTCAAACTCATACTTAACTACAAGTAAATGAAGTTTGAACTCAAACCTTTGCTGCCTTCTGACACCCAAGTCCTTGGTGCTTTCCACTAGGTATTAAATGTCAAAAGTCATTAAAATACATAGAAATATAACATCACTTTAATTTGAAAAATATCTAGTGAATACATACATCTTAATACCAAGCAATAATTTTCACTCAGACTGTGGTGTATCAGATAGATTACCATGACCTGATCAAAACAGCATCAGTACTACACCTTAAAAGGCCGATAAACATTCATAAAGGATCATGTTTTTTTTTTTTTAATTCTTCACACTTTGGTAGACTACACTAAGTATCTGATTTTAAAAATATGTAATATATTTCTCATTTTTTCCATCATACCTTTGATTCCAAAATGCCGTAAAAATGAAATAAACAACTGAAGAAAAGGGGAATTTCTACCTATGAATTATTATAGAATATTGCAGTATTAAGATAACCATTATAGAAAATCCAGAAGAAGAAACTTGAGTATTTATCAGGTTATTTATCAATCTCCATTGATCCGGTAGAGGCATTTTGCAGCAGTTTTGCTGGTCCATTCACTGAGAAGCAGCAACCCCTAAAAACTATGGCCAAACAATTGGTATAAGTGGCAAGACTAATTTTTGTTGCAATGTTTAATACTTTTGAAAGTTGATATTAGTTTTAATTTGCTTGTTCATAGTTTTGAGTCAGGACTTTTTGGAAAGTTTGGGACCAAATGGGTTCATGACATTGACACTATATTTTCCTGTTCTAGGATAGACTATGAAGTTCTTCAAGGATTCAGCCTGGTGTTTTACTTTAAAATGTCCCCTTTTTTTCTGTTTCTATCCTATCTTCCAAAGGAGAATTTTTTAAATTTACTATCATCTAGTATATTGTATAAATATTTACATCTTTAAAGTGAGAGTGGTATTTAAAAACTGACTGTTACGCTTTTCTTTTTTTAATGTGTTATAGTTCTGCCTTTGCAGAAGGCAAGTTAGATGATGATTGAAAATAGAGTATTTAAGAGATTTAAGAGGGCTGCTCATTGCCCACTCTGTGTCCCTTGAAGTGTCTTTTTGTCTGTTGGGGGATATTAGTAGAGACTTGGAACTCAGTTTATAATTCATTTACCTAGGGATAATCTAGTGCTAGAAAACCAACTTATACTAACTATAAAACTAAATCCCACTATAGTGGTAAACTGGAATAACAATTTATAGTTCAGTAATATGGGATATATTGCTCATCTCAGTGACCTGAATATTCTATTCAGAGTGGCTTCCTCTCACCCATGGGCCTCAGAACTTGAGTAGGCCTTGAGAATGTTTTTAGTGAACAAGATCAGGGTGAGAGGCAGTGCAAGGCCCAAGGAAGTGTTTATCCCAATTAGAAAAGAACCTAAAAATCCTCTCACCCTATGGTGAAACTTTCTATTCTTCCCCGTAACAGCACATTTTACAAACCATGTCTTCAGCTGTATTATTTCCTCAAGCAGCTAACACTCATATAAATGAATTCTAATCATGATTAACATCAATTTCATAATGTGCTATTTTTATGTTTTGTCATATGCTCCAAAATCACTTCTTATGAAATCTTACCTTTCCATTTTTCTTTCTCCTTTTTATTGAATCACACGCAGTTATTGCCACTAAAAAACAAAACTTTATTAATCCTTCTTAATTGAAGAATTGTCACCGTGAATTAGAAAATAATTTTTTAACTTGTTATTGTGAACATTTTCAAATATACATAAATGTAAACAAAAGTGTACTGAATCCTCATGAACCCATCACTTAGCTTCTATAGTTATTAACTAATGACGAAAATCTCTTTCTGTCTAAACTTTTATGTCATCCTCCTCCCAGATGATTTTGAAGTAATTCCAGATACCATATAATTTCATTCTTGAGTCTTTCAGTTTAGGTATCCCTAAAGGTGTATTAAAAACCCACATAATTACAGTAGTATTTCCCATCTTAAAAACAGTTTTATTTTTTTGGGTTTTTTTTTTTTTGGTTGGTTCCCTGAGCGGGGATTGAACCCAGGCCATGGCGGTGAGAGCGCTGAAGCCTAGCCACTACACCACCAGGGAACTCCAAAAACAGTTCATTTCTTAAGTATATCAAATACCTGGTTGGTATTTATATTTATAGCTACCCCACAAATATCGTTTATGTTTTTACACATTTGTCTTATAGAGTGTCCCATAGTCTGAACTTTCTGATTGTATCTTCATGGGGTTGTTTATCATGCCTCCCTATATTCTCAGCAATTAAGTATTTGGATCTAACATAGTATTTTAATGCAATTACATGAGATGTGAATATAAAAAGTTGTTAAAGTTAGATTAAGAAATAATACTATGTAAAGGAAGTTCATTTAAATGATGAAAAAAGAATAGGGTTTTTTATATGAATTAAGATTGCTGATTACTTGAGAATTCTTAGAATTAATAGTATCACCCTCTGATTTGAAACTGTTTGGAAGAGTTTGCTAAAAAGAAAAAACTTTAGACATGTAACAAATTGTATATGAGAGTCTCAAAGACTCTTGAAAAATACAGCAATAACAATGGTTTTGCACTAACAGACTTTTTTATTTTTGTCAGTCTTTATGTTAGATATGTCAGAATTATATTGTTGTTTTCTCTATTAGTACATTTTAAAGCAACAAAATATTTTTTCTGAGTTTCATCATTGTCAAACTGCACATTCTCTTTTCTAAAATACAACTGCATGATGTCAAAATAAATTGTCTTTATTTTGTAAAATTAGTTATTTTTCTTCTTTTTTAAATAATTATTTCAACAATGCAGAAGGCATATTTAGAATAAGTAGTAAAAGAGTAAGAGCAATGGAATTATTTGTTTTCTCCTCATTTTAAAAATACCAGTATTATTACCATAAATGTGTGATTTTTATCCAAAAGGTAATTATAACTCACAAAGGAAAGAGTTACGTTTGACTTTTACTGCTAACCAATGTGAAGAATAATTTCATTTAAATAAATTTGTAGGACTGTTTGTTCAAAGTATCTTTTAGTCATCTCCATCTCATTGTGCTGTGTTTTTGTGTGTGTGTGATTTTTTTCTCCCGTAGCTCATCAGTAGGTTACTTGCAACATCCAGGATCAGAGCAAGTACAGTTTCCTCGAACTACTTCACCGTGCAATTCCCAGCAGCTTCAAAGTCACCAGTGTGCAGGTATGACTAGATAATTGGGGGAAAAAGGTAATGGTTTGTCCATTTGAGAAATAATTAAATGAAGTCCCTTAGTCATTTCTAGAAAAATATTTTTAACTTGTTTTGATGTTGAGATACACCTAGGATATTTAGGGTGCAGTGCAAAAGCAGAGTTAACAGGTTTAGTCCACCTCTGCCTTTTCTATTGCTGCCATTACCACACTGCTATCCTGTTCCTCCTCCTCAGGCTCTTCTCCCTTCCTTGCCTCCTAAATATTGATGTTCTCTGGGGTCCTTTCTTAGGCACTATCTCATTACTCTTCACCTTTTCCTAGTTAATCCAGCTACCTTCTAGGCTTTAACTACTGCTTTTTGCCAACACCACCCAAATATTACTGCTGAGACAAGATTAGATAACCAGCTGTCCACTGGACATCCCTAGCCAGATATGTCAAAGGCACATTAGATTTAGTATTTCTCCCTCTTGCATCCCTTACCTCTCCTATCTAGAGACTAAAAGTTCAGAGTCATAATCAACTATCTGTGCTCTCTCCTTTCACATTCATACTGTCAACCATTTCCTCAAATCTGCTACCTTCTTTCCTTCCCCACTGCTGCTACTTTTGGTCAGTTGTTTTTTTATATCTATTTGCAGTGATCTCTTAAGTTTTTCGCTTATTTCATATTTCCCCTATGCTCAACATTTCTCTTCCCTAACACACAAAAAAGTGCAGAAAGTTCAAAAATTATTGTCCTGAAACAGAAGTCTCTTCATGTCATTCCTCTGAATAAAAGAATTTGTATGGATTCTCTAAATTCTCTAGCAAGTTAGCCTCCTGTTTATACTTATACACTCAAGTCACACAGTACTTTGTTTCCAGAATATACTATGCTTCTTTATGCCAAAGATATTTTTGTACCTGTTCTTTCCTCTGCCTGGAATGTCTGTCCACCATCCTCCATTTACTAAAGTCCTGCTTTTCTGCAAAGGCTTCCCCAGTCATTAAAACAGAGTTGGTTGCTTCTTTTTCTCTGCTTCCGTGGTATCTAACACTCCTTTTTTATTGTAACACCATATTTTATTATAATAATTTGTTGACACATGTACTCTATGAGAAACAGAAACAATAAATGATTATCAAACAAATGACTAATAGTGATCGCATCCTGCATGGGCTGCTGTGGCTGAGAAGAACTTTGAGATGTCCCTGAGAGGACAGCTCTTCCATGGTTTGCCTAGCCAGGTCATGTTGGTTCTATTTCTAAGGAACTGTAAAGTACCATGGTTACTTCATTGCAAACTATGGCCCTGAAGGCGAGTCACAGAATCCTCTCATGAAATGAAGAATGTAGCAGGCAGAGTATATGCCTAATACTATTAGGTTGATACAAAAGTAATTGCAGTTTCAGACTGATTTTTATAACTAGGCACAAGCACATCTTTATAAATCAAAATAGAAACCATTGCAATCAACACAGTTTTGCCATTGAGAAATAAGTTTGTTCCTGTAGTGCTTCTAGATTTGATGAGCTCTTGGAAAGCATTTTCTGCGTCCTGGTGGTTTTTCTCTGCAAAAAGTAGTCAAGATGCTTGAAGAATTGGTAGTTGAATATGACGGATGAGGCAAAACTTTGTAGCCTAGTTTGTTCAACTTCTGGAGCATTGGTTGTGCAACATGTGATTAGGCATTGTCATAAGGAAGAATTGAGTCCTTTGTTGACCAATGCTGGCTGCAGGTGTTGCCATTTTTGGTGCATCTTATCGATTTGCTGAGTATTCTCAGACTTAATAGTGTCACTAGGATTCAGAAAGCTATAGTGCAGCAGACCAGCAACAGACCACCAAACAGTGACCATGACCTTTTTTGGTGCAAGTTTGGCAAGTTTTTGGGAAGTACATTGGATCTTCTCGGTCCAACCACTGAGCTGGTCATCGCCAGCTGTCATATAAAATCCACTTTTCATCAAACATCACAATCCAATCTAGAAATGGTTTGTTGTGTAGAATAAGAGAAGATGACACTTCAAAATAGCGATCTTTTTGATTTCCAGTCAGTTCACGAGGCACCCACTTATTGAGGTTTTTCACCTTTCCAATTTGCTTCAAATGCCAAACGACTGTAGAATAGTCAGTGTTGAGTTCTTCAGCACCTTCTTGCTTAAGCTGTAAGAGGATCAGCTTTGATGATTGCTCACAGTTGGTTGTTGTCAACTTCCAATGGCCGGTCACTGCGCTCCTCAACTTCAAGGTTCTTGTCTTCTTTGCAAAACTTCTTGAACCACCACTACACTGTACATTCATCAGCAGTTCCTGGGCCAAGTGCATTGTTGATGTTTCAAGTTGTCTCCGCTGCTTTACGACCCATTTTGAACTTGAATAAGAAAATCGCTTGAATTTGCTTTTTTGTCTAACATCATTTCCACAATCTAAAATAAATATAAAATAAACTGCAAGTAATAAGTCATTAGCAAAAAAACATAAAACAAGAAGTTTGCATTAAAATGATATATACCATAACTACATTTAGTTAAAAATGTATGCTAATATCAAATGACAAATATCTACAATGCTAAAACCGCAATCACTTTTGCACTGACCTAATAGTAGGGCTGCCATGCTGGTACACGAGAGAAATAAATCAGAGAAGAATGTAGAAATAGTGGTCCACTTGTCCCTACTGTACAATTAGCAAAGGGTTTTTAAATATATGTGATTTTTAAAGTCGGCCAAAGAGGTCTTCCTAACCTCCTTTTTCAGGTGAGAAAGCACAATAAAAGAGGATTAGTAACTTTCCCAGAGTCATTGGACAGTTCATGGTACTAAATTTGTGCTTTATTAATTCCCATGTCCCAAACTTCATGAAATATAATAAAAAGATGACTTTTTACTGTATGTCAAAATTTCTGTAGGATCTTAACTTTTCCCAGAATTTTTCTTGGAGTGTTTAGAAAACTGCCTGTTTTAAAAGTAATTCATTTTTTAAAATAAGCACTTTTATAGATCACATTTCAATTGTGCTACTCTCTGCTAGTTCTGTAGTAGATAATTGGGACTTTTCCAGAGTAACCATAGACCTGTTCATTTTAGGGTAAGTGAGATATTTAGGTCTACAGAGTCAGTTTCAGTGCCTTTTAAAACACTTGTAGCAAGAAGCACTAGGGTTTAAATCTGCCTTACATATATAATAGTAAAATTTTATTTAGAAATGTAAAATTGTTGCCATTATTTTGGTGTTTAAAGATACCAGCTAGTTGGTAAACTGACTGCAGAACCCTAATTCTGATTTTCAGGTGTGCCACCTACGCCACCTGGTGGAGGGATGGTAATGATGCAGCTCAATGTACCAAACAATCCACAGTCTGGTGCCCACTCACCCCCACAGTGGAAGCAAAACAAGTATTACTGTGATCACCAGAGAGGACAGAAGTGTGTGGAATTTAGCAATGTAGACAATATTGTTCAGGTAAGATGCTTAATTTTAAAACTTTAAATATTTTAGTCACAGAAGATTGACCTAAAAGGCTTTTGACACTGAATTTGAAACCTCAACAGATTAGTAAAGAACTCTGAATATTTATATGCAATGTATTTCAATATTTAAATATTATTTCTTAACTTTTGCATATTCAAAAAAATTTTTAATCAGAAGATAAATTAGATCTAAAATTTGATAAAGAAAAAGACTTAAATCATTATCCTGTTTTTATATAAACTGTATTTTATTATAACCAGAAAGTTGATGAGGAAATGTTCTACATCATAGAAGAAATACAATTAATAAATGTAAAAGCAATGGTAGAATTTAAAATCACCCTTTTAGAATCCTATTAAAATAATGGATCAAGGAAATATCATCAGCAGATGCCAAAAACATTAGGAAAAGGTTTATGGGGAACTTTAACCCTCCATTACCTGCCTGAATTTTCCTAACGTCACTACTCATGTGGTGTCTGAGAGACTCCAGCAAAAATAGCATTAGCTATTAACATAGAAAATTAATTTTTATAAATATAGGTTGGGCGATAAATAAAAAATATTAGGGGGTTCCCTGGTGGTGTAGTGGCTAGGCTTTGGAGCTCTCGCCGCCGCTACCTGGGTTCAATTCCCAGCAAGGGAACCACCCAAAAAAATTAACTTCTAAATATGTTCATTTCATAAACAATGGATACAAACTAATACAAAGTGTAGAAAAATGTGCTAATTATTATACACATAGGCATCTCATGGATGCCATGCAAGTAACAGAATGTTCAAATGGAGATTACTCAAATAACAGTTGAAGCAACTGATTGATTGTAGCATCAGTAAAAGTAAGTCTGCTAAACATTATTTGCCTCCTAATGTGGTGTAGATGAAGTGCACAGTATCCCATGATGTCCTTATCAACAAAAATTCACTTTAAAAAATAAGCACTTTTATGGGAGTTCCCTGGTGGTGTAGTGGCTTAAGGCTTCAGCACTGGTGCTGTCAACGCTGTGGCCTGGGTTCGATTCCCAGCCAGGGAACTACCCACATACAAAAAAAAAAAAAAAAAAAAA